>VXBI01005125.1:156605-205576 GCA_013397375.1 Toxostoma redivivum | reverse complement strand
AAAAAAAAAAAAAAAAATCTCCTTATTTAAGCAGTCTAAATCCAGCAGCTAAACTCTTGGCTGTGGTTCTCAGATCATACCCTGCCCTGGAGCCAGTGCATACTATTGGGAACAAACTGGCCTCTGCAGTGGATCAGCGTTTTAATGTTTTATAGCCTAATGTAAAAATCTCCCATTCCCTTTCTGTGCTGGAGATGTAAAAGGCATCAGGTCATGTTTTGACAAGTGGTTTTTGCCTTTTGACATGGCACCGTGCTCCTTCCTTGCTGGTGTTAGGAGCTGGTTGTGAAACACCGTAGGTTCTAGACCATGGGCTGGTTGAAGTCCAGGTCTGTCATGCAACCATTATCTGTGCAGCTCCTTTTGTGAACTTTTAGATGCAGCTCATGCTTTGTACCAAAAAAAATTCTTCCATATGCTAATTGTGTTTTTCATCAAAAAAAAAAACCTTCAGTCTGACACATGTTTTTTTTAAAGATCTGTTTTGCAGATATTCTTAGTGGATTCATTCGTCTTTAGCTTTTTTCAACCCCCCCTCTTCTGTCACGTGTAACTCTCCTTTTTAGTAAGTCTCATTATCCCTCAGTTCAAGGTAAGAGCTGGTCCACTTCTCACTGCCTCTTTCTGTAGGTCTGTTGCAACTTAGATCACTTAAGACAAACAGATAAGATCTCTTCAGTTTCTAAATATATTTCTGATCTATACATCAAGTGTATGTATGAAGGTATCGTTTGTGTGCATGTTATGCATGCTTTATTAATTAATTTACTTTTTTCGGGGTTTTTTTTTTTGGTTGTTTTTTTGTTTGGTTTTTTGTATGGTTTTTTTCATTTGCTCATTTCATTTTTATGGAGGGTGCCTAATTTGGACACATTTAATTCTCAGCTTGGTGATCTGTATGAGCAATTTAAAATTATTTTTTCCAGTGTGTCATCTTTCCTTTGGCAGCCATAAAGCTCAGCTCCCTTCACACTGTCCCATTTGTTTATTTCTGATCAGTCATTCTGAAGAATATGGTCTGCTCTGGCCAACACTTGAAAGGAGCTGCTCAGGTTGTATGACAGGACAAGAGACTCGTGTTTCTCAGTGCTGCTGTCACTGAATTACCCTGGGGGTGACAAAAAGTTTCCAGTTGCCTCTTAAATGATTAATCCATGAGCTGCTGCTGCTGTCCATCCTTAGGGTCCTATCTAAATTATAATAAGGTCACTTGGTTAAAGTGATTCTAATTGTGCTTGTGCAGGCTATTGGGCTATTTGAAAAGTGGTCTGATCTTGTAATGGAAGCAAAATGAACTAGAAAAACAGTTTACTCTATGAAATAGTTTACTATTTTTTTTACCAAACTTTTCACACAGAAAGTAGAAGAAAGTATGAGATTCTACTTGGTCCTAAAAAAAGGTTAAAATAATAAGTCTTAAATAGAACTTAGAAGTAGGGTTTGAATTTCAAAGGGAAGGCTACAGTAATTAACACCTACTAGCCTGCTATGAAGCCAGGCTGGATTGTCTCTGACAGCCAAATGCAACAAGTGTGAACAGTCAGTGACTACTGGAAAGGCCTTTGTTTCCCTGAAAGGAACACAAAGAAATCTTTGTGACACTATTTGGTCATAGCATATAGTTTATTTGCCCTCTGCTGAAACTTAAAAATAAATAAATAAATAACATTTTGAAAGGCTAAATGCATTTCTTCAACTGCAAAGTTAAAAGTGATGTGAGAGGCTATACTAGGAAATGATGTTGCTACTTCATCTACCTCCAAAACACATTTATGAAAACAATAGAACAATTATCTACATGTTATGAAGAAGAAATCACAGTTGTGTTTTTAAAGTTAAACCTAACTGCAGAAAACTGGACAACAAAAAGAACTGTCAGAACACAAGGAGATTTAGAAAGGCATTGCCCCTCATGAACAATTTTATTTTAAATCTTTGCTTCCTCACTTTTCTGACAACATGGGAATAACATGGTAACAGTAGAGCATCAGAGGAAATGGTAGGAGTGGAAAAGTTCAGAATGAAAAATCTGGAATAAATGGAGAAACCCCAAAGCACTGGACAGTAATGACAAATTATTCTTTTTTTTTTTTTTCATTTTAAAAATAGTCCCTATAAAACCTATACTAGTTGAATTGAAATATAAAATGACTATTTCAGAAGTCTGTGAATGTAATAATAATTTCAAATAAAAGTAGAATTTGATCAAAGAAAAGCTTATTTAAAGGTTGTTTCTAGATTCCCGTTGTCAGCATTTACTTTTCTATAGATTTTCACATTATTAATGCTTGTAGGCATTTCAACTCCAAATATGAGCTCTTCATATGGAGAGAGATGAGTGAGTGTGATCTGAAGGGCTCCAGGATATGGTTTATGGCTTTGCAGTCTTTTCTTAAGTTTAAGAGCCAATAACACAGTTCTGATAAGGGAAATAGTCTATTACATTTGTTGGTATTCTTCAGTGATTTTCTGTAGTACTGTGGCAGCATGGTGTGATTTCAGTGCTCTTTCCTGGTGATAGCTCAGGAGCAGAAAGCTGGGGCTTTGGTGTTTTGGTGGGATATTTTTTTTAACTTTGTTAAAGGAAATTATTTTAAAAATTCCTTTAGCAAGTTTGCAATTTTGCTGGATGCTTGCAGAGGCTGGTAAACTCTACAGCAAAAATCAGAGAGGGAAGAGTTGGTGACTGACAAAAGCGATTTATCTTCTGTGAAACAATTTATGAGCACACTTGCTTTCTGGAATCATAGGTTAATATGCTTTAAATATGCCCAAGAATAAATCTTTATAAAGACACACAAAGGCACTTGAGGAATGAAGGAAATGTGAAATGGAGCAAACACAGCTTAAAGCTAGTCCTGCCCTTTTGCATCAGGAACCTTGCTTCAAACTCACTCAAATTATGTGAAGTTTTGAAATGCTCTTGAACAGATCCTTGAGGTGTTTGGCAGCGCTGCTACAAGTTAATTCAGGAGAAATCCTGACCTGCTGTGTGACACTTGTGAGTTCAGGAGGCACACTTGTAACTCCTGAACACATCCAGTGTAGGATGTGTTCATTCAAACATGCCTGGGAAATTGGTGTTTTCCTGCCCTGTTTCCATAATGATCCTACTTGATCCACAGAGTTTCAGTAGCTTACTAACTTGACCAGTAGCTAACTAACTAACCTGGCAGTAATTCAGAGCTGAGGCAAATTCTGTAGCAAACAAGTGGGTTCAGGGAGAAAGATGAGGCTGAGATTTTCTAGCTACTAATCATATTAGATACAAAAGGAAATCCCAGTAAGAAGATTTAAAGAGAAGTGGGAACAAACAAAGATTCTGTTTCAAATACTTGTGTGGCCTCTGTAGCACAGTATTTCATAACCTTTTATATAATTAATGTAAGAAGAAAGGAATGTAGTTGTTGTTGTTTTTAATAAACCCCAGTTAAAAGAAAGGGCATGGTCTAGAAACTTCATCTGCTGAGTCAGTCATAAGCCTATGGGTGGTTTTTTGGGGAGGGAGGAGTATTGCTAGTTTTAGTGTCACATCAAGGATGGACACTAAGATTTGCAACATATAAGCAAACATGATTCTGTCATTAGGGCAGAGAAGGCATTATTTTTAACTTTCTTACTCTAATGCTTCTAACGAGCTTGGCATACTTGTTGCTTTTTCTGTATCATTCAAGCTGCTGCTACAGCATTGGCTCTACTTTGGCTGTCATCATTTCTTGATGAAAGGAGAAGTAACACCTCTTTTAGGGAAGAGTTGCTTAGAAAACTGATGTGTCCTTTCTTTTGACTTGTTAAATAAATTAATCACATACGTTTTATGAAAATCAGTCTCTATCAACAACCATGATGCCAGATGAGAGCAACATTTTGGTAAGTAGTCTGTTGGATCTTAGGTTTCCTTTCAGTTACCTGGAGTACAATGAAGAGATTAAGAATGTCTGAGTTACAGGAGGTGTTCGTCTAGACAAAATAGAATTAATAAAGTAGGCTTTTAGCAATTACCAAAAGATCCGTAGTGGCTGAAAGTGCTCATGAACTTTATCAAAGAAGTTGCCTTTTGAGAAAAGATTAAGGCATTCATTTATTCCTGGTTCATACTAGAAAATGCTAGATTTACCAGTATTTTACCAGTGTAACATACAGTTCAGTGGAATTCTTGCATTCAAGGCATGGTTATTCCTGGGGTTATCTGATAAAGTTTGTGCAAAATAAGCTAGGAAAAAGCTAGGAGAATGTGTGCACTTAAAATCCTCCCTTACTTCCTGACTCCTGATGGAGAATCAAGGTCAGTGAAAGTTGCACCATCCATTCCAGAAGAGGTTTTTATCCAGAAGCAAAGTATGGGCCACAGGTTTTATGTGTGCCAGTGACTCAGGTTGCTGCTGCTTTGCAGGGCTGGATCTATTCCATGCTGGAAGACAGTACCATTGCCCCTTTGCTCACTGGATCACCTTTTAATCTGATCTATTTATCGTTTGTCCATGGTCTCTTGTTACTCAACATATTTATCACTTGACTCTAAAGTATTTTGAAGCTGAAGGAACTTGGTTTTGTCAGATATTAGAAATGCAAGTCAAGTGGACTTGACAGCAGATGTGTATTGAGATTCTGGGAGTTTGTGGTGATTTACTCCACTGATATGATCAGTGAGTCCCCATTTCACTTGTGTGCCCCATGCAAAAGAGATTTTAAATACTATTGAACCACTCCTCCCTGTGTTTAGCACTTTTATTCCATCTGTGAAATGGAGGTAAGACTTGGACATTCACACAGAAAGCTTCTGGATCTGCTGATCAAAAAGTGCTGCAAAAGCCTTGGGTTTTGTCAATGTTGGTGTTCTCTTGGTATACAAACTGAATGATGTTCTGGCATGTTAGTGCCTAAATCCTGGTGAAGGAGCCTAGGACTTCATCCCATTTAATTGCTGGAGTATTAGGAGGAATAACAACAATTCAGGCTTGTGTACTTACCCTGGGGTCTCTGAAAAGTCCTGCCAGGGTTTCAGTTGACGTTCATGCCAGCCCATGTCTGGCCAGTGTAGAGAGATGCTCCTTAGTGTTGAGTGATTCATGTGTGGCTATGAGGAGCTGGGCTTCTAGACAGCCTTAGTCATGCAGAAGAGTCTGATTCTCGAGGGCAATAAGCAGTACACTGGAACAATAAGCCCCATTTGATAAGCCTTTAGCAATCAGTTTGTTTCAATTTCTCTGGGGATGAAGTGCAAAAAAAAAAGCAACTGAGTCTGTTTCTCTTTCTTTACCAGATGCCTCATGTCACCTTTTATCTCTGGCTCAGCCTGTCTCTGGAATATTCCTCTAAATTGTATTGCAGGTAGCAAAACAGGAATTGTCAATAGCCTTCAGTTCAATTACTTCTTGCATTATTGGGGTCACAAGTCATATACATGGCCTCGTGCAACAGTGTCTGTACTTTAGTAATCCCTGTTATTCACTTGACACTCTGAGTCATTTGACAAAAACTCTGCCTAACTCATTTGTAGTAGATTTGCTTGTCTGCCCATCCCTTCCCCTGTTCCACCAGCAGTAATGCAGAGCTGGTGAATGACTTCACCAGTCTTCTGTAGAGGCAACACATTATGTATGAGCCAGAGGGTCACATGCTGGTACAAGCTTCTCTGATTAATCCCTGTGTTAGCATCTGCTGGGACATATTTTTTTGGCGAGTACCAGATACCTGGGTAATAGGTAGAGGAAGGAGTAATAGATGGAAGGAGTGTGGATTTCCTTCTTCCTGTGTCATAATGACCTTCAGTGCTGTTGCAGTTGGTGATGTGTTGTTCTGTTTGGTGCAGATGTGAGCAATGGATCTGTGTCCCTTTCAGCTTCATCACCAAACACTTCACTTATAAATCAGCAGCATGAGGAAGATTGTACTTGTGCTGTTAACACACAGGTCAAGAATCTGAGATGGGATTTCCTTTTTTGCATATCATTGTTGAGGACAATAATCGAAACTCAAATATTTTCTTTCCTTTTAACATCTCTGTCCCTTAAGTATTTCTGTAGGATTTAAATGTAAGTCCTAAATGACCAGGCTGTTTGGGACTGCTTGTGTTGATGCTGCTAAAGGAGTCTGTATATTTTGGAGGCTGGAAGAAAAGCATGCAGTTGATTTATCTGATGCTTTACCTAGAAATTAGGCAGTGTACCTATTCTGTACTCCACAGTGCTCAGTGCAGCATTTGTAACCTTGTATCTCTCCATTCTCATGACTTTATGGGAACTCAGGTACCTGGAGAATTCAATTTCTGCCTGAAGTCATGTAGTGCAAAAATTATCTCTGCTCTGTGTGTGCATTCATGTTCTTTATTTCTCTAGAAAGGCCTGAAACAACAATACCAGTGTTAAAGTACTACAGCTGAAAACTTGCTGGCCAAGGCGAGCCACCAGATTTTATATCTGTAATAACACACATGCTTAAGATATGCCCTCTTGGTGGACAGCAGGAGCAAAGTAAAAAGGAAGAATCTGTTGTCACTGCATTGTACTCCAGATCTGGAGAGTGAAAGGATCTGCTGGAGTTCCTTGGGTTTTTTCCTGGTGGACCTGCTTGTGTTTTACCCTGGTTTGGGACAGCTGATCCATCAGAAGCACTGAGAGTGCCTGAGTATCCATGATCCTGGGCTTCCAGGGGCTGTGCATCAATGGTGTGTAGTAGGTGAGTTTTCCTGAAGTCAGAATTGTCACTGATTTTGCAGGCCCTGGGCTAGTTGGCTCCTCACAGTGAAGAGCCCTGGTACACAGGCAGCAGCTCTGTCTGTGTTGGGCTGAGTTGGTAACTGCAGTTCTCAAAGGAACTCAGGTCTAATGGCAGTAAAAAGAAAGGGAGCAAGTCTGAAATGACAGTGGAGGAGAAGTGGTGCACCTGAGACCAAGGGAGGACAAACAACATCACTTTGGTACAAAAGCAACTTGATTTGAAACAGAAATGTTGGCATCGAACACCAGTATGCGTTTTGTCTATATTATTCCTAAGATGAAAAACAGTGTTACTGCTAGTGATGATTAGTAAATGGGTGTGCTGTGATAAGTGATAAAAAATTCATTAGATATTGTTGTACTGAAAGCTAAGGATAGCTACCACTCTTATTTCTGGGTTACTGATGCTGCTACAGAGTGCTAGTAGCCTTGTTACCTCCATTGCAGGTCTAGGTGCCTTTCTAAATCCTTGCTGCCACGTAACATAGGTTTCAACGTGTTTTCTTGAGAATGTCCCTCCCTGGGATTTGCATTACTGGCAGCTCTAGGAATTTGTGATTTGGTGGTCACTTTTCCATTCTTCTGCAAGAGCTTTTTGTGCATTATTACTTATCAAAGGCTCCAGTAAAAGTTTTCAGTGAATTTTACACCTATGGCAGTGCCTTCTCACAGCCATTGGGGCAGAAGAATATATGCAGTTTCAGGAATGATCATAATGACACCAAGATAAATATTAAATAGTGTTGATGTAGATGTAACAGGGATGTTGATGTAGAATAAAGAGGATAAGCCTATATGTAGTTTTTTTAAGGGAATATTTTTTCATTCTGAGATTTTATGGAACTTTCTAATGAAGAAATGTATCTGTTCATTTTGGACATAATCCTGAATGTTCTAGAAACCAGCTGTATCCAAAAATAAAGCTCTATTTCAGAGAACCAAGGTTTGGGAATAACAAGATATGAACAACTTTGGTAGTAGAAATATCTTTTAATCTGTAGGATAGTAAATATTTGATTTCTATTCTACAGAAATCTTGTAGGTTTATTTCGAAATGTCTCCTCTCTACATAACAGAGATTTACCTGTTGTAAGAAGGATTTTCAGAACAAATGCTTTGAAATTTTTCTTCAGTAGAGCACCCATCCTTACTCCAAATTCAGTATTTCCTTTTTATCTACATATAAATTCTCTAAACTAGCACAGTCTTAAATTCTGATTGCAATGAAAATGCAGTAAGTGGAACAGAAAAAAAGACTACTTAATGTTGTCTATTATACTCCTCTTGCAAAATTTAAGTTAATCCTTCATCTTTCCCTTTATCTGATATCAAATTAGTCTGCAAAAGCATTCTAGGGCTAGCTCAAATATGCAAGGTGAGGCTGTGTGCAATGTTGTGGTCGTGTTTCTTAATCCTAAAATATGTGTTAGGAATAAACTCCTTTAATATGCTCTGTTTCATGTCTTTTGGTGTCTGGGGCAGAGGGCTGTCTGTAACACAGGACATTTCTTGTTTTACATACTGTATATTTATGACTCATTAACCTCCGTTGGGTCTGCATATATAAACAAGAATCCCAGTTTTTATCTTTGAAGTCCAGCCACTGAACCTCTGGTTTATCTATTCATGACTATTGAAACCACAAGTGCCTGAAAAACTATAGAAGTGAGTCAGCTGACAATTTAGAAATTAATTTCAGAAGCTGCTGCTACAAATCTCTTCCTATCAAATATCATTAAATAATAATGGTCCCAATACTACTCTGAACTGCCTGGATGAACTTGACAGAAAGCATGGAAATGACATTTAATGAACTGAGGCAATCATTAACCTATCTGTCTCTGTGATACTCCTCTCTGACCTTTTGTTTAACCAAATAGATGTGCACGTTGTTTCCCGTGGTAGTTCTCTTCCTGCAAGTATTCATAGTGAATGCATGTGTAACGAGCTTGTCAAAGACATTAATTCCATGTAACCTTCTGAAATACATAAAACTGCAGGTTGTATAATATTTTGAATATGTTAGTGTGCAGATTCAAGTTAGTGTTCTGTACCAAGTGCAGTCAATCCACCTTTCTTTTGAAAGAGTGAGGAAGAGACTTTTGGTGGCGTTTTATCCTTTCAGCTTGGACTACACATACATAAAATCTCTTTTGTTCTTTGCTACCTGCAGTAGATTTTTTTTTGTCCTGCATTTCTCAAGATCACTATCAACATACTGGCAGTGGGGGGCATTCTGTTCCAGCAGGTGAGCTAGGCAGTCTGATGTGGGCAGTGGGTGGCTGGTTTCCTTGGCCACCCCCAGCTAACTCTCATGCCAGCACACCAAGTGTCACCAGCAAGCTGCTGATGATTGCCCGAGAGCTTAATCTTGGGTGAAAAGATTTAAGTTATCCTAAAGTGAAGAAAAGTTTTACAATCAGACAAGCTGCATTTTTAAATTTTCTTTGATTTTTGGTAGGTAAGGAGAGTACCAGTGAAAGCAAGAGCCAGAAAAATTGGCAGACACAGAAGAATAAGCTGTTGAAGCCAAGATGGGAGGCGGCATTTAATTATAGTAGGGTTTGCTAGGCTTGGGGTGTTAGTTGGCTAAAGTGTTGATGAGAGTTTGGCAAAGTGGGTGTAATGCATAGAAGTAGGACTTCAAACAGGCATTTTGTTTTGAGGGAGGGTTAGGGATTTTTGGGCACCCTTTCCTGAGCTGGACTGCAAAAGAATTAGAACAAAAGAGGGAGGAAATGAAGGAAGAAATCAAGCACACATGAACCCAACCCCCTTTTCTCACCATTCTGACACTTCACTTTCAGAATCTGTGTTAGACTTTTACCATGACACTACCCATCACTTAGACCACGTTAGTCCTGCTGGGAGGGCTGAAAATAGGTGGGAGCAGAAGCATCAAAGTGACTCAGGAGTTCAAGGGAATCCCAAGATGTGAAGAAGACAATGCAGATCTTTCAAAACACGTTTCTTCACCCCTTGAATAAAACTTCTAGATTTTGTTTGTGCAAGGAATCCATTTTCTTTATCTGTCAAAAAAGCAAAGGCTTTTACACAGTATCAGAACATTTAGAACAGGCACATAGGGGCATGCAAAATTTTCTTGAGATTCAGATGATTGTTTGTGGCACTCACTTTGTTTACTCCTTGGGGGAATGGATGCTTGTTATATTCCCATCTTTTGCAATAGCTCTAATACATTACAATAGCTTGTGGCGACACTGACAAATATTGAAAATTTACAGCTTTTATGGTTTGCCCTAAATCTTTTAGAATAGGGATGTTCAACAAGCACATGCTTGCTGGAGTTGCATCTATTGCTCTTACCTGTATTGATACTCCAGTACTGCTTTGTGCCCCCTCTCTTCTACCAGCTCAAGACCACAGCTCCTGCTGTGTTGGTAACCTGGCAGGCTGTCAGCCTCAGCTAGGGCTGTTGCACATATTGGACTGAAGTGTAGGTTTGACAGCCAAAACAGGCAGACTTCCTATTCAGACAGACCATCTGATCAGTGCTTATTTGCTGTACACCAGCCAGTGTCAGTCACCTGCTGGACAGCCTGCCAGACGTGCCAAAAATCTGTGAGCTCGCCCTAGGTGTGCAGCTACCAGTGGATGTGCTAGCCTGCCCCTGGCTGAAGTGCTGTTGCTTGCCAGCGAGGCTGCTGTGCCAAGAGAATTTATGAGGAGAGAATGAAGATAAAGTTTAGGAGAAGAGAGATAAGCTCTGCCTGCAGTAATTATTATGGTCTCTTTAATTGCACAAAGTTTTTGAGTGTTCTGTATCTAATCCTACTGTGATCATGCAAATTTTAATGTTTTGATGTAATGGTTGGACTCCATGATCTTATATGTCTTTTCCAACCTCAACAGTTCTATGATTCTGTGATATATGCCCCTTGGAAACTCTCTTCCTGAAAGAAATACTAATATCTTAGCAGCCAATATTCAGGGCTAACTGTCCCGAATTAGTTTCAAAATCAAACATAATTTTTCACTAAGGAGATATAATATTTTCAAAATACAAATTTGAAATATTCCTATAAAAAGGATGATTGAACTTCTTATTACTTGTGCATTCTTTGTGGTTTTTTAATGTGCTCATCATAAGCACTCTAGCCTTTATCTACGGCATTTTAATGGCAGTTCTTACCAAAGCCTTTGCAAGTTTTTGGCTCACTCTCCTTTTCAGCTGCTTAAGATATATTTGCTTTTGTTGAGAAAGAAATTCTGAAAGATTGCTTCAGCACTGATGGGTGTCTTACAGCCACCTGTGCCACTTCAGGTTCTCTGCACTCAGACAGCAACAAAAGCTGTGATAGCAGCTGTCTTTACCAAAAACAAAAAACGTGATTTTTTATGAGTAGAGAAAAGGCAGTGGTGGAAGCAGGGAGGGTTCCTTCTCTATTTTTGCATCTGTCAGAGTATTTTGGCATTAGACGATGAAGACAGTGAAGAGCAAATGTTGCAAGACATTGGGGAAGGTCTAAAAGTCAGTATTGACTGTGGTTAAGTTGGTCAGAAACTCTTTTGGGGTGGATGTTCGTACCAAAGTGCTTCATCCATCTATTTTATGTGCATTGATTGATACTTCTGATTGCCATCCTATACCCTCTTCATCTGTAAAGGTAACAGATGTTGCAAAATGCTCTTCAAAATACACCTGAAGGAAGGCTAAGACTAAGACTTGCTTTTGTGTTCTCCTGTACGAGGCATCTGCTACCTGTGATACATAAAGGGAGGAAGAGCCTGCTTTTCTTCAATGGCTCTCTAGCCTCAGCTCACAAAGAGAAGTGTTACCCAGGTCTTGCACCTGAGACTCAGAGGAAACAGGAGCCTCCATGGAGCCATGAGAGCTCATGGGGCTGACTGCTGCTCCTGCTTAGTCAAATGCTGCCTGAGCTCAGGCAGGGCTTTGGGAAAGCCTCAGGAGAGTCATAGCTGCCAGCTGGAAGTTCATTCATTGAAGCAATGGCCAGCTGAGGATATCATGTGAGGTCAGCTGCTTCTTACCCTTCATCCAAAACAGCCCATTTGCAGGCAGCGTGAGTCCCTATGCCCAGCTACATGGATGAAGAGAGGTGATGAATATTAGTTTTCTGGCTGTGACAAAAATTCTTTTCTCTCAAATAGGAGAAATTTGGCATAAGGCCACAAAAGACCTGGTTTTGGAGGAAAGGATTATGAAGAATAGCAAATCCCAGGAAAGATTCCATCTGCTGGAACTTTGTGTCTGAATATCTCTGAAAGAAGCTTGGGTACAACAGAGAAAAAAAAAAGAAAAAAAAAGACAGACAGATGTGCCTCTTGTCTTTTCCTTGCTTAATCATCACAGTCTTAAGTGTTTGAGGTGTTGGAGTGTGTCCAAAGAAGGGAAACAGGGCTGGGGAAGGGTCTGGAGCAAAAGTCCTATGAAGAGACTGAGGGAGCTGGGGTTGCTTACCCTGGAGAAAAGAAGGCTGAGGGGAAGCTTTTTCACTCTCTAGGACTCTGAAAGGAGGTTGCACAGGGAGGTGGGTTAATCACCATCCCTGAAGGTATGTAAGATGGGGCATTTAAGGATATGGTTTAGTGATCGACTTGGCAGTGTTAGATTAACAGTTTGACTCAATGATCTTAGAGGTCTTTCCCAATGTAAACAATGCTATTCTCTTCTGTGGAACTGTTTATGTCTGGTTTTAAAGAAACAGCTGGATGCAACCTGTGTACAGCTACATTAAAAAATAATAATGAAAGAGTGTGTATCTCACTATAGTAACTGGCACTGTGCACTCTAATTTTTTATTTCTCTTCTCTTGTTACTCTATTCCCAAATTGCTAATTAGAGTCAACAAATTGGCTGTAGAATACAACAAGACATCATGTAGTCTGCCAAAACAGTGGCTGGCATTCATACAAATTGGGTGATGATACGTTTGAAGGCTTAATGTTGGAAAAATCTTTCCATATTCTCTTCATCCTCCCTGTCCTCCTACTTAAGTGACTCAATTTCAAAGGCAGCCACATATTGCTCCTTTGTCAGAAGTTTGGTTAGCAGAAATTAAATCCCCCGTGAAAATTTTTGGTCCTCTACCAATTAAATTTCCTCATTGTGCTAAATAACCACTAAGTGCAGGCCCTGAGTGATGGGCAACTTTAATATAACCCAGCTGAAGAGTTGTGATAATGGCTGCAGTAGTTTAGCTTGCCAAGTCTTGAATGTGTCTTCTGTAGCTGCAGAGTAGTGTGTGTGGAGCTGCTGCAGTCCTGTGGTGCTGCACAACATACCCACATGTGTTGTGCTGTGTGTCTGTGTGCTCCCTCCTGTGCCTCACAGCTCACATATGGGTGTCTGGAAAGGACTGTTTAGGGTGGAGCTGGATATTCCAATTATTTTCTGTACTGAATGGTCTGAAATGACAGTGTCAGTACCATCACTTGATTTTTTGTGGTGATTTGCTATCCTCATATCCCCATGTATTGGCCAATGACTTCCAGTAGCTGATTTGATCTGAATTCCCATGGTAATACAAAGGTTAAAGCAGAGTCCTGATGTTAATTTTCCAAGTATATATTTATTGGCAGAGTGGCAGACACATTGGGATATCAGTTATACACAGAAATTTCTTCAAGTACTATTTTCCAACAGGATCAAAGACTATTATGAAAGCTTCTCCTCCAAGGAACATGCTACAGATGGATTGAGAGGTGACATTGGATCCAAGGATGATATCAGGAGGGAAGACAATTCCTTTTGCTTCTTAAATCTCCTACTTTATGGAGCTTTCAATTAGCCTAGGATTAAGTAATTTCCAATAAGCACAAACTTGGAGTGGTGGTCTTGTCTGTAAAAAGGGAATATAACTAAAAACATTCAGCTGGGCTGACCTGACTGCTGCTACTGTAGTGTCTTGGGAAATTGAACCTTTTTGATCATACTAACCAAAAATATTTCTAGAATATATTTCCCCATTGATAATTGTTTCTGAACATTGATAATCTTTTCTGAATGAGGCAGCATGAGAAACCTTACAGAAGCCTGTAGGTGTGGGCATGGAGGTTTTTCTGTGTCATCCCAAATCCTCTGAGAATAAAGACAATATTTTGGTCACAGGGCACACAGGCTTGCATGAAGGGATTTTATGGCAGGAGTTTGCTGGGATGCATAGTATGTGTTTGTGGCTCCTTGGCTGTACAATAGAAATGCCTTACTGCTCTGATACATTTTGGAGCACAGCAGTGAAACTGCTGGAACAGAAGCAGTGCTAAGTAGACTTAATGAAGATGATTACTTTTCAAGATTTGCATCTGCCATCATATAGTCAACCGCTAATAATTCTTGCCTTGTATCTTAACAAAACAATCTGCAAAATTCTTGGCTACAGGTTGTTTCCAAGTTCAGATATGCTGCTTGTCTAGTGGATTTGGAAGAGGATTGCATGCATTGTCACACTCCCTAATTCGACGCTTTGATCTCGCTGACAGTTCTTCATGCGTAAAGATTTTGAGAGTGTTGGTTTCCTTTTCTCTTCAACACAAGCATCTAATCTAAAATATCTAATTTGAACAAATTGCAGATATAAAAATGGAGCTTTAAGACAAATGTTTATTGGCTCAGAATTGGAGAGGGGTCAACTCGAGTGGAATAAACAAGCCTTAGAGTCAAGATGTCTGAATTCCTTTCTCAACATTGATTTCCAAAGTAACTGGAAGCAGTTTGGTGCCTCAGTGAGTTTAAAGGATATTTGGCCCTTTCTTTCATTTATCACTGGAGATTCTGGCTGGCTGCCTTTTGAAGATCTTAATTGCTTTAAAATAATGGCATTATTGTCAATGAGGTAGTAAGTTTCAAATAACTGTGGTATATTGTATATACTTACTGATTGCAAAGAGTAGTAAAAAAACCATACAAAATGTCACATAAAAATAGGATATATAAAATAGTTTTACTAGCTGCTTCACCTACCATAGAATTGGTGCACTTTTTCCCTTACAGAGTTAATCTCTCAAAAAATTAGGAGTTGGATCATAGGTTGTATCACAGGATTAGTAGCTGGCTCTGACCTGCAAAAATACTTTGGTTACTATTTATTAAAGAAGTTCTTGTTTTTAACTCTGTTTCTTGACATTTTCTGGAAAATCTTGGTATACTTAATAAGTAATCCCATGGTTGCAGCTTGCAGAGTATATTTGTTATTATTATCTCAGATTGTGTTATTTAATAGTATTTAGATGGATTAGATGTATAATACCCAAGTATTTTAAAGCAGCACTACTAACCTGTCATTATTCAAGGTATGATTCATTCTAGGAGTCAAATGTCCATGTAGTTCCTTTTATTATTTTCCTTAATATGCTGAAAGTAAGTAGATGCTCTTGATACTTTAAATTAATACAGCCTCTTACTTTTGGGGACTGGTGGAGAAGAATGACTCTTTTTTGCCATCTTGAAACTCAAAGTCTGGTGGTGGTTTTTTTCTGATTTTTGTGTTTTCCCTCCTTCTCTGTTATTTCTACTCCTGAGGTCTGTACTCCTTTTCAAAAATGAACTTATGAAGGAAATGAGAATTTTTTTTTAAATTGAAAGTTCATCATAACTAAAGGAAAAGTGGAGGGTAAACACCCGTGAGTAGTCAGTATTTATTTGTTTGTTTCATATCTCGAAGAGATAATTGGTTTTATCTTTTCACTTTCCTTCACACGGTTACCGGATTTAATGCATCCATCAGACTCCATATAGATTAATCTGTCATCTTAAAGACTAACCTATTCTGTGTCTCAATTATATGATTTTTTAAATGCTTTTCTGTATCCAAAATAATTTTAATTGGTTGAAAATATGTGTGCCCAGTTCATAAAAAATATCCCTTAAAAATGGTCATTTAATTATTTTCTCATGGGTATTTGTGTAATGGAAATTACTTTAGCACCTGCACTCTTTGTAACAGGGCAAATGCAAAATTGCACCCTCTGTGGGATAAAATATAAGCATTATGTATACTGGACAATTCATATCCCTGGTTCTGCTGGCCTGGTGAGTTCTTGTAGTCTGACTTCCTAAAAGAAGGTCACTGTGTTAATGAACTGTCCTAGTTTACAATTCAAAATGTATTCTACCACCATCTGTTGGAACAAGAGAAGGGCTGATCCTTATCTCTATGGGAGATACCTTCTGTTAATGGGCCATTAAGTCCTACTGCCAGACTGATAAGATTATCTCTATGGGAAATACCTTCTGTTAATGGGCCATTAAGCCCCACTGCTGGACTGATAAAATTACATCATCCCATTGGGAGATGATCCATCCACGGGGAGGAGCCGTGCCTTTCCCACCTAAATAAAAACCGAGATTTAGAACACCAAAGCAGCCTTTTCCCCTGGATTCCAGAGGAGAAAACCAGGCTTTTCCACATCATCGCTGGACCTTTGGAGGAAAATTGCACCTTCTACAGGAGCACTGCTTCAACAGAACCACATCTGTCATCCAGGAGGACTGCAGCCACCATTTAATCAGGACTGCAGCAACACCCTGATTGCCAGGGTGTCAGGTTGTATTCTGACTCTGTCAGTGGTCTTATTTTGTATTATTGCATGTATTCTATTTTTTCCTATTAAAATTGTATTACTGACTTGAAGTCTCACTGGTTTTGCTTTTTCAAACCAGTACATGAACCAACACATCTACTGGGAACATTCTTAATGTTATGCCTTCTTCCTGCCTGCCCTAGTACTCTGCAAATTTGTCTTCAATTGTGCAAGCAAATCATTTATCCTACATTGTGGATAATCCTATCCACATTGTCCTAAGGAAAGGAAGAAGAATAGAGAAAAAAATGATGAGGAAAAGGGGCAGGAGCAGCATGAGTTACCCACAGTAACTCACAAAAGTATCATGTATGTGCAGAGGGAAGGAAGATTTTAATGTTTTTTAAGGCATCTACCTTAGCTGTAGAGGATAGACACACATGCATCCCCTCTGTCTCTAGCCCACTGGGGCTCAGCAGCATTTGGCAGCCTGTGTCTTGAGTGATACTAGCAGCTAGTAGTTCAGACTACAACCAGCCTGCTCAGTGGGTGATCCTAGTAGCTAGGATTGCTTTCCCAAAAAGAGTTTATCTTCTCTGTGAGAGGAGTTCTGCTTTAGAATTGGCCTAAATTCTTTCTCCTTTGAAGAGAGATGAGAGTAAATGATGTCTCAGAAATGAGAAGTGGCACCATTTCTCCCTGTGGTCACCACACACAGGAGGAATGCCCAAGATACCTCCTGTTATTGCAGTGAGACCTCCTCTGCCCACCACTAGATGAAATTACATGAGTGTCTCTATGCAGCAATTCTGCATTAAATCCCTTTATTCGCTATGGGCTTAAGTAACATGTTTGGAAAAATGTTAGAAAAGAACTTGATTCCCCTATTCTTCAAAATTACCTCTGTGGGTTTACCTTAATCAGACATGAAAATCCGTGGTAGTGACACCTTTTGCAGTTAAAACAGGAAGAAATGTGTAGGCCAAGTAGCATAAATCCTTCATCTACCAGATATTAATTTGAGTTTGATGGGAACTCAGAAATTCTTAGTGTGCATTTCTTCTGTGAGTAAAGCAGAAGCTCTTCTCAGCTGAGCCCTGTAGATGTAGCTGGGGAGGGCTTTGATGTTTGTGCTATATTCACTGCCAGCAGCTGAAGGCTGGCACCAAGGGACTCAAAGGCACACTGCACACCGGCATCAACAAGTGCATGACCAGGGTAGCTTTGCAGCTCCTCTTGTTTTCATCCCTCCTGTTCATACACTGATTCTTCTACTTCCCCCATTTTTCTTGGTTGATCAAACTTGCTAGTATTATACACACATGCATCTTATCACAACTGGGTGGCCCTATGAGGATACCCCCTGCCTGGTGCAGATGAGAATAAGCTTGCCGTGGAGAAGGCAGGAGGACTGTATGGCTTTGAAGATTTCTGCTGTTAGGCAAGTGAATCCTCTGACAGCTGATCAATTTTAGCCAGAAGCAGGAACAGTTTTGAGAAACAGCTGTATTTCTCTGACAGTCTGGCTAATCTGTGCTTGGTTTTTTATTACTTTGACAGGATCATTTATGAAAACAGAGATTTGGGTTTGGTTGTTTTTTTGGAGTTTTTTTGTTTTTATTTTTCATTATTCAAATAACTGAAAATCCATATGAAAAGTACATTTGTATGTGTGCCCAGATGTAGAGCCCCTGTTAGTGAGGCCAGCTGGGATTAAAGTCTCATTTGTATAATTTATAAAGGCTTTGGAATTTTTCCTACAGTTTTCAGCTGTAAGCTGGAATTTAGCTTTTGTCAGACTGCTAGACAGCTTGCACAATAAAGCTTCTAACTAAAAATATTTTCTGTGCAACCCGGAAAACCTCACCATTTTAAATGCAGTGGCTGTGGAGTTGATTTGAAAAAACAAATTATTAGAAAAGAAAAAAACCCCAACAGTCATACCGTGTGTGTTTTAAAGGCTTAATCAGTGAGCTCCATGCATAAGTAGCACAATAGATAGAAAAGTAGAAATGGAGTGGTAAGTAACTTAGGAGGCACATTCGGGATGCTTATGTGCACACAGCAGTGGAGTATCCTTTTACAGATACTCTCTGATGTGTTGCCCTTGGTCCATTTGGGAAGAGCTGCTGAGGTGCAGTGACTGACTGAGCCCATCTCCTGGGGCTGGCCAGCTATTCTACTTCTAGCCCGTTCTTCACTGTAATTCAAGGACATCTCCTTGCTTGAACTGCTGGATAAACACCTGAACCTTGCCTGGGTGTTCTCCGGGGAGTGTAATATCACTCCATCTAATTCTTCCTCCTACCACAGCAGGTGGGTGGGCAGTGGGGAAATACTTCCTTAACACCTTCCATCTAGGGACCGGCATGGGAGGATTTGGAGGTGTCATGTGTCATGCTCCTGCTGGATAACACAGCAGTGCCTCCAGTGTGTTCCTTAAGCTATTCTGTGGCTTGCAGAGCTGCAAAGCGACAAGTATGTCGTCTCATAAAGGGGTAGTGGAATCACTGTGTGCACAGCTCCTGGAAAAAAGCAGTGCAGCCTACTCCAGCAGAAATTGGGCTTGTTGGGTGACGTAACCAATATAAAGGATAGGAACTGAAATTCCATCTCTTTGCTTCCCAGCAAAGTATTTTTTAAATATTTTTCACTCTTTTTCCTTCTTTCTTTCCTAAATAATCTTGCAATGAGCCCAGCTTTCTCTTTCATTTTACATGGTGATGAATCTTCTAATTTTTGCTGGCATTTCAAGCTGTTTGTTCTCATCTTTCTCCAAATATGAGAACAGAAACAGACCTTCAAGCAGAGAATTGTTGTCTTTTTGGTGTTCTTGAGCTCTATATTAAAAGTGCTACGTATTTTTCTAATCAGGATTACAGAATTAATTTGCATGGTTTATCCTCTGGTATTTTTTTCTGATGGAGCAGAGTTTGTATCTCTTTCGTGAAAATTTTTATGCTTCATCGACCTTACTTTAGTTGTTCTTCAGCGATTTTCCAAGAATCTGTGGATTAAAAATGAAGTTTACAGAAAGAAAAGCCTTCACTTAGGTAATTTGAGTAACTGATCAAAGTGCCTTTATGCTCTGTAGTTTCATTTGGTGTCTGCTGTGGTTATGGAAAACATTTGTCATGTGGGTGAATGGTTTATTTATTCCTAGCCATTTATATTCAGTTGTATTTTGACTGTAAATAACTTTTGTTTCAGTAACATGAATGCAAAGTTCAATGAGCAAATGTTCCTGAGGGTGTTTTGATGTTGCTCTCTGCATTCAGAAGTTTATTTACATAAGGTTTCTGTATGAATTTTCCTTCACTTCAGTGGGTAGGTGCAAAGGATAAATTTGTAGTAATAGCACAGCAGGAAACTATGTCTCTCCAATTGAGAATTTATGAGTGTCTGTTGCTGTTGTTATTTCTTAAGAAACGCAGCAGGATGCATTCATTTTGAGGTACTATCAGTGTGGATTTTTTTTCTTTTTGTGTGTCTTCTTTCAGAAATCTGAAACAAAAATTAGGCTGATGCATTGTAGCAAGTAGAAACAAATGTGACAGGGACAGCCAATATATATGTGTTCAGTGTAGCTGTAATAACTTGTTTTGATTCATGTTTATTTGCTTTTGCTTTAGCATGTTGTGTGTCTGGGAGTGTCATAAATTTACTAATGATGCAGTATTGATTAATTCTTATGATTTTCCTAGAAAAGTGTGTGGTACCAGATGGCCAGGATATAAAATCCCTTTCCTTTGAAAAATACTACGATATTAAAATGTATTTTATTGCAAATTAAGATGGAAATAAAAAAGAAACAAAACAAAATTTTGCATGAAATGAAATTTCTGGGTGAAATTACTTAAGGGGGAAGATTTTTTCAGAGGTAATATTTTTTATTTTTATTATTTTTGTGTCATGAAATAAATTCCATGGATCATATACAAATATCAGGAATGTATCTTGAAAAAAGCACTTTGAAATGAATATATGGAATGTTTCATGTGCACTATCTGAGTGTTCCAGCTTTTAAAGAGGGATTTGGACTTGTTTCTCATCAGTTTCAAATATTTAGTGCTTACTTAATTTTCATCTGAGTTGACAGGTAGTATTAATGGGCTGTGTAAAGATCCATGTTTTAATGAAAGGCTTAAGAGGGAAATACTTGGCAGTGTGGTGAGGAAGAAATTTCCAGGCATTGAATGAAACATGGAGAAGGGCTGAGAAAAGAAGAGGTCAAGTTCTCTCTTTCCATTTACACCTGTGGTGATGAGGACTACAGACCAGTTGTGTCCACTGGATGATCTACAGTGGCTGCAGTAACATCTAGGGATTATTACACACCAACCCAGAACTGAAAGGAAGAGTCAAATTAAGAGAGCTGGGCTTTTTGTGCAGGTGGAGTTGGTAGTGGTATGGATATGACCATAAGGCTTCTTGTGAAGGACAGGCTTCATGGTTCTCTTATGTCACAGAGTTATTTGCTGATGTGTAACAGCTAAATGCTGGAGAAAGACACTTTAAAGCTCATTTATGAAAGAGTCATGCATGTAATTATCACTTTAAAGAAAATGTGGCCTGAAAATAGCCTTCGGTTGGTTTGACCAGCTCTTTCTTTCTAAAGAGTTGGCAGTTCCTGTGGTGCAAGTCTCAGCAAGACTTTAAGGGATGTGTGTACACTCATGGCATTGTGTAGCCCAGATTCAGGATCAGTGTGGTGTATCTGGTGCTCTCAGTATGGGATGTCATCTACTGGGACTGCGCTGTGCACACTCACATCCCCACAGTTATATTTGGCTTTCATGAAAGAGTGCAGGTATGGCCTCAGATTATCCATTCTGGGTCTGTGTTTAAAGAGCCATACAGACTGCTTGGGTATTTTCATAATCATCCCAGGGAAAGAAACAGTGGGAATGATTAGACAACTAGAAACACAATCTAGGATGAAACAGGATTTGTTAGCCTTTAAAAAAAGAAAGAAAAAAGAGCAAACATCTTAAGCTGTCTTGTTTAAATAGAAACAAGGAAGGTTCAGCTTAAATGTTAAGAAAAACTTTCAGCATTAGGATAGGAAAACATTGGTGGATGGCTGGGGAGCTCTGCAGCATCAGCAGTCATAAAGAATAGACTGCCTGTATATCTGCTGGGAGTGATAGAGGTATAGCTCATAATGTTTGGGAGCAAGGGGAACACCAATGTAATCCCATTTCTTTTATGGCCTAGGGAAGTGGCTTGAAAGCAGCAGTAACTTGTACTGCAAGCTCTCTGCAAGCTCCCCTGCAATGCAGCCTTTTGAACTTTACAGTTCATAAGTCAGCTCTGAATAAATAAATATCAGTTAACTGAGGCTCACTTTACAAGGCAAAAATGGGGAAAGAACATTCGCTAATAACTGTAAGACATGGCAAAAATCCTTATAAGCAGGGCAAAATTTTATTAGCTCATGCTGACATAATGTCAGGAGCTGTATTGGATGTGGCCTCTTACATTTTTTACTGCTGGTAGATGCCTGAAGAGAGGTCCTGCCCCTTCTTAGGTCACTGCTTTAACTGCTGTTAACTCTCCACAATCATGTTGTCACCCCTGGAGTTTATAGTCAGCTAAATTACAGTGAAGCACTGGGTTTGAAAACCCTCTTCTTTTTAAAAATTGACTTTAATAACTGCTGCAAGATGTGTATTTCACTTGTGTTACCCTAAAACAAAACACGCTCTCTGTGAGCAGCAGGTCATGTTAATATGTCAAGTACACATTTATTTGTGAGCCAGGGAATCCTGACCTAAAGGCTCACAGGGAAAATACAGGGCAAAATAGCTCAGTTAAATGCTGACAGGTTCTACTCTTGTGTCTGTTTTCCTATGGGAGGAAAGACTAGCATAAAGATTACAAATATCAATCTTTCTCTTTTTTCCTTTTATTTAATAAAACATGGGCTAAGTCTGTGATTTTCTTAAAAGAGGGGCACCATATCTTCTCCATTCTAGTTTTCAAAAAGGCTGTTAGAGGCACATGCTTGACTCCTGATTTTTGCATACTGATTACTGTCCAATAATTGAATGATGTGTTTAAGGATCAGCAATCTCATGATTTATTTTAACATAGATTAGATTAGATCAGATCATAGGCATATGAGTCAAAAACCTATGGTACAGAGAAATGTCTGTGAATTTAGAAAGGGTTTTTGCATACCACATATTTAAGCTATTTCTCCCTTTTTAGTGAGTTTTGAAATGTTATCCAGTAGAGGGAAATGTGATTCTACATGAATTTTAACTCATTTTGAAACCAGCACATCATTTACTGGTTTTCCTCAGCTATTCTATAATGCCTGTATTTTCACTAAAGCTTTTTTCCCAGTTTTGCATGCTGATGTTACACAGTTTTGCTGCAGTATCTCATGTCAAGGCATGTATGGGGCATCCAGAGAACTAGAATTTAGATGTTAAAGTGAGGAAAGGCGAAGCATCCCTATAATGGCAAGTAGCTGCAGACTCTGATTGTCAGAGAGCTTTGAGTGGGCCAGAAGTATGCCTAGATTCAGGTGAAGTATAGCCAGATTTATGGACTATAAGTCCATCCATATGTGTCTTTTGAGGCTTTGTTTGTTTTAATGTCAAGCACAGAGTCTTGAATTGAGCAGTGCTGAGTGTGCTGAAGGCAGTCTCTGCTTACGTGGAGCTTTCCTGTCATCTCTTCCATGTCATTTCCAATGTCCAGACACAGACTACAAGGCTAAGTGAGCCTTTTATTTGAGCTAGTATGACTCATTATCTTATTTTTATGAACCAGCAATCATTTACTGTGGCCTGCATTGTAATTCCTGCACTGTGGCACATGCTACTATGAGCAATCCTTGTCATATCCCTTTAGAAAGGCACTGAGACTTGGTTCAAAGGGCCAGGGTGGTAGAGATTTTACTTCCCACAATAACCAGCATTAGGTGAACTTGTTACAAGTTTTTGTCTTTCTTGCCTTCAAGAAATCTATTTAGGTTTTCTGTGTAAAACCTACTGTTTCCCTCATCCAGCTTCTTGACTGCTGATTTCAAAGGTAAAGGAGACAGTAACCAAACTTGAGGGTTGCACATACTGCTGTCTTTTGTAAACAAACAAATATTTGTTTCCTCTCTGCTAACCTTAATTTCTTGTGTGTTATCTCTTGTGTGTTGTTCCATGTTGAAGTTTAAAAACCCAAACTGGAGCAGAAAACTTCTCAGTTAATGATTAGGAGGATGTGGTTTTTTAGGAAATGCTCTATGTGGTATTGTCCTGTTGGTTGAGCTCTTGGAATAATTGACTAGCCTGCAGTGCTGCTACTGGGCCACGTTCATTTCTGCTGCACAGGAAAGTCATTATTTCACTGCGAGGGGCATGGTCAGTTGTTCTGATCCACTTGTGAGAAAGACAGATGATGTTTTCAGTGGGGTAGACAGTTTTCATTCTGGGATAGATCTTTGACTCAATAGTCTCCCCTCTGCTGTTACATGGATTTTGCTGACTGCAGAGCAGTGAATTCATCGTGCCCTGCTGTGGCCTTTCTTGTGACACACCTGCATGGCTCAGTGTGCTGTGCTTTGACCTGTCACAGTGTAATCTGTGTGCAGCCCTCTGCTGCAGATAACTGGAGGAAGAAATTTTCTGAAACAGCACTTCTTGAGAGACAGGTGACCTGCAGGATGCCATCAAGAAGAAAATAAATTGGATTTCAACTTAAGGCTTGGGAAGGAAGTGTTACAAAGAGTTAACAATGGTCTGCTGGGGTAAATGGTTAGGAGCTGTTTTTCCTGTATGAATAACTGCCTTTCATAAGCAGGGGATAGATGCAAAACAATCAGGGAAGTGCCCTCTTGAAATAACATGAGCTTGGCCGAAGTTCCTGTTCAGGGCTTCAGAGTGCTGAACTTTCTCAATATATATAGTTTTTTAAGTCTGACTTTTAGAGAACTGAGCATTGGTAGTATATTCACATGTGTAGTGGTTTTGTGTTATAATGATTCATCCTGAGGGAAATGAAGGTGAACCTGGAAGTAGGTTTGATTTCACTGAAACTGAAAGGAACTGAAAACCTTTAGTTCAACAATTTATAATGAGCAGTACATTACAAGCTCTAAAGCATCACCCCAAAGGAAAAAGCAAATATTGCCATTGGCAGAGAAACAATAGTTCAGGATGTTGAGTTTGAAGCAATTTTACTCCAAAACTAGTAAATAAGAAGTGACAGGTTAAATCTTAATTGTTTCTTTGGGCACCAGGTTGAGGCCACTTTGGGAAAATGGAAACAACGGGAAATGGAAACAAAGGCCTTGAGCTTCATATTGCATGTGAGTCAGTCCAGGGAGAGAGCCCATGGGAGCTGGGGGGCTTGTCACAGCTTAGTCTGCATTAGCTGGAGTTTCCCAACTATTGATGCATGATATGGCACTAATGCAGCCAGAGGGAGATGGATGTGCAGCTCCCCAGGAGGGGCCAAGGCTTTAAGGATGTCAGTCCCACAGCAGCAGCCACCCATCTGTGGGGGAACATCAGGGTTGAAGGCAGGAATGTTTAACTGCAGCATGGCTGTCTCCAGCCCAGCATCTGGCTAAGCAGGTCTGCTCTGGGGGAGTCATGTCCACTGGTGTCCCAGCTCTGACAGAACACAATGAAGCTCAACAGAGTCTTCTCCTGGCTCCCACCCTCTCCATCGCTTCGCTCCTGGCTGAGCCTCCAGGCAGTTCAATGAGCCCAGGGAACACTTTCAAAGAGTGAAAACTAAACATTGATGTTGGTTTTCCGCTGTCAATTTGTATTTTTAATATTTCTTAAGTTTGATGTGGTTGTGCTGTGCTTTGGAGCATCCCCACAGAGAGCACTTCTGACCTGTGCATAGCCCTGTATTTCAGAGATGCATTTGATTGGCCTTTTAAATTCTCTTAATTTTAAAAAATTGTCACATCCCCAAAAGTAAAAAGATCCAAGAATTGTAAAGTAGCTCCATTGCTAAGTGAAACTAATCGCTTGCTGAATGCAGATCTCGAGTGACCTGAGGCTGGATGTGGTAGTAGGTCATGGGTACAGCAGGAGAAGCACAGGATGGCATATGAGGGATTAGAATAGTTTACTGGCCTGAATGTCGGCACAAAACTATGGAAGATTTCTTAACACAGGTATGAAAAGCTAAAAAATGAGGCTGCATTATCTAGTGAAAGTCAGTAGCAAGGAAAATCCAAGTGATTGTGTGTTCACCCTGACAAATGATGTAAGCGTTTGTAAAATTTCAGAAAGCATCTCCTGACTCAGAGAAACTAGTAAGTGACTGATTTATCTTGTGAGGAGAAACGTCTCACAAAGTTCATAGAAAAATGTTTTTATAAACCACTTCTTCATAAGGTCATACATATTAAATTGGTACTACCTCTCAGAGAAAAGTTCTTGCAGAGTCTTCATTCTGCCTTTAGACCAAGTAAAATCTCTCAACTTTTTAGAAGAAAAAAGAATTAAAGTGGTAAATCAGTCACTAAAGAATCTTCTATGTTTTGAGTACTGTGTGAGTGATGTCTTTCATGTGATTGTCTTCTGGCCATCACGAATAATGAAGGAGGTGATTCATGCCCCCACTTTCTAACATAGCTAGTATACTTTTTTTCCTGAAGGAAATGCTAGAACTTTACTATTTGGGGGCTTCAGGTGACGAGTGTACTGAAAACAAATTGTAAAGATTTTGATGGACTTATCCCTTCTCATAGTGCTGCTTGATTAAGACAAACACATTGTGGCACTAAAAAAAAAAAAGGATAGGGGCTTTATAATATTTGTTCAAGTTTTAATGCTAAATCAAAAGCATCATCCTGGCTTTCACACTTTCTAGTAAGACAGAATTTTAAAATCACAGTATTGTCCTCTGCCAAAATCATATCAAAATGCTACTCAAATCCGTGGCAATATTATATAACATAAATAATATCCTTAGTGTTTAAAGCTATTTTTCAGTAAAGACATAACAGTCTTTGCTGCACAGAAAAAGCAAGCAATGTCTTCAACCAGTCCTGTTTCTTTAAAATGCAGACAAATAATATCCTTTAAATGTGAACTTCTATTTCACAGAGAGAACTTGCATGCTTTCTGTTAAAGCTAATAAGGGAAGTGTTTCATTCCAACAATTTAATGCCAGCACTGTCATAGTCTTTCATTATCCTGGACTCATGGACTGCTTTTGCAGAAAACAGCTTTAAAATATAGGTCAGCATTAAAGGATTTTGAAATTAGGTGAAAATGCTCTTATTTCTCTTTTGAGTGAGTCCTTTATTTTAGTATCTATAAGAGAAGTTCTCTCTTCTCCAAATCCTTTCTCCGTAGGAAGAATCAGCAGGGACATTGTGACTTATTTGAAAGTTAAGAGGCTGAAAAGCTTTAGAGGAGGCATTGTAATCTGTTATAAAACATGTTCAGGACCTAGGCATAGATTTGGAGTGTTGGTAGCTCTCCAGCTCATAGGAGGGAAGCATGAGATGATTAGATTACTCACAAAGTGTTAATCCTGCAGACACGAGGAAACCTAAAAAAAAAAAAGAAATAAAAAAATCCTTGTGTTTACACCAGATTAACTAGTACAAAGAGGCAAGCATCTCCTTTCACGGTTGCTTTGAGATGTATAATCTCTATCTTTTTGACTCTTCCAAAGTTTGCATACGGAAAGTGTTATCATTGCAAATAAAATACCTGTTTTAGTTGCAAAGCATTCTCAACTCATCAAGAAACCAGTGCTGTTAGCTTTCTGCTTTTATATAGAAAGTATTGATCAAACCCAGAAAAACATGGTGACACAGGGAAAAAGATGAGGAAGCAAGCTTGCAATGAATCACATCTTTTGTTTGCCCAAGCTGCCAGGTCAGCATTCATGACTGGCTATTTTAACTCACACAGAACATTCAAAGATAGGTGACTCTCTCTTTTTTTACTCTATCTGAATATTAAGAACTGGGTTTACTTGGCTTCCAAGATGACAAGTTTAGCATTTTGAGCTATTGCAGCTGAGGTTACTCAGTAAACATGCTGCAGGAGTCAGTAAGGATCTTCAAAGCCCTAAAACAATGTATTTGAGGACACCCAGTGCTGTGAGTCTCCTAGTGGTGATGATGCTGCAATACTTTTTTGTGGAAAGCTTGGAGAACACTGTATTTACTGGGCAGAAAAGCATCCTTTCTAGTCAATATCTCTTGCTAAACCAGTTCCAGTTCCAAACCTATCATGCAGTTTTATCCTTAATAATGTTTGTGACTGTGCTATTGACTGAAATCTTATCCTGTCAGATTCTGTAGAAACTCAGTGGACAAAAGTGAAGGATATTCAGCAAACAGGAGACATAGTATTCAGATGCAGTTTACATGAGAGAAAGTGTTTCCTGCCCACAAAGAAGGCAGGTTCTCAAAGTGCCAAAAAATTGTAGGTTTGGGAGAGAAATTTTCTTCTGTCCAGATTCATCACTGGGCCAGCAGCAAAGCTCTGGCCAGTGTATCAGGTCTTGGACAAGCATCATAGCAGATCTCTTGGTAGCAACATTATGGGAATTCAGAAACCCTGTTCCTCACAGAAAGACCAAGGGATCCTTCCCATTGTTTGTGCTCTGGACACTTGGGTTTCATCAGGGTCATCTATGTACCACACATAAGGATGTTTTCCAAAAAAAACCACAAAAGGATTTTTGCCCTTGTCACATGTTAGTGATATTTGTAGAATGGTGAATATTGGAACTAATCAGCCTCCTGGGAACCATAGTTAGGCTTGGGATATTACTGTGCAAATAGATATTAAAGGGCTAATATTCTTACATTATCTGTAAACCTCTCTCCTGCATCTACTTGCTGAGACAGAATGCAGAAAAAAATAAACTTCCATTCCATTATGAGCTTTTTCTTCAGTTGTCTTCTGTAGAGCAGCTAATATAACTTCAGGGGTTCACAGTTTGAATACGATAGGCTTCATTGGTTTTTATTTTTAATTTCTCAATGCTGGTGTTTGCTACGAAGCACTTTCTGGTGATGAGAGACAAGTGGACTATATAATGATGTTCTGCTTTTCATGAAGTGGATGTTCCTTTTTATCAGTATACTGAAACTTGAAAAGTCTGGTTTCAGACTGGAAACAAGTAGTTGAACCCCAAGGCTCAGCATCTTTGTTACTGAGTATCTCCTGAGGTTTGGTGCTGAGTAAGAACTGCATTTCTAGTCTGTCAGTAGGTGACAAAACAAAAATTGTGCACTGTCACTTGCCTTGCACTTTACAAAAAAAAAGTCCAGAGTCCCTGAAGGAAAATTTAAAGGTGACAGTGAGACTGTAATTTTATTTTGTTTTTCACACGTGGCCCTGGGTTTAAAAAAATGGAGTTAAATCATCTAAATATGTTGAAGTCTGGAAATGCTGATGGTGGTGACATCATTTCTTTAGGGGTTCATATATTGACACTGGGCACTGGCATTAGCCTTTTGTTCTCCTGAACCTGCTGTTAAGAATAAATCAGCTTTAATTTACAGGTGGAACCCTAGGATCCTCCCCCAGTGACATCCTCAGTAGGAAACGTACAGGTCTGCGGTGGGTTACCCTGTGGTCACCTGAGGCTGTTTTTGCCTGGGCAGATGGCACAGGTTCTCTCCATGCACTGCTGAAGGAATGGGTGAAGCAAGCTGCCACATGCCACACTGGGAAGAATACAGAGCTTGCCAGTATCTCATGGCTATATAAAATATCTGAGCTCTGGGAACAAGTCTGTTAAGAAGAATTACTGTTGTCAGGAATGCTTCCTGTGGAAAGTGAGAAAGCAAACAGTGGCTCATTCTGTTTTGAAGGTCTTCTATTAGGCTTTGTCTACTCTATTGTTTTCCCCAGATAAAAGCAGTAATGTATTTTTATGTAAGCAGAGGGGTTTTGTGGCACATTAGTGGGCTTGTGTTCTTACATTATACGTAAATCTGTGTAAATAAAGGCTGGTTTTAAGCCCTGAGTTGTTCCAAGGCTTGTTTGTATTTTTAAGAGGTTGTAGGGTGAGCATTATAATGTAAAAGGGGAGACCACCTCATCTGATAGGACTGAAACCAAATAAACCCTTGGGTAATATGAAGAAGATATTTACTTATGGCTTAACCTGTTGAGATTTTTCTTGCCTTAGTATACCAGACACTTTCAAAGTACAAACAGTAAAGAAGTATTCAGAAATTAATAGGTTTGTAATCTGAGCCTAAAAGATTTTTTTCCCCACATTTATTTGTTATAGAATAATTCCAAATATGTAGTTTATTTTTCTCCTTTAGGCTTCTAAGGACCCAGTCTCTGGATTGGTACTATAATAATGTCAAAAGCCGCTTTAAGTGTTTTGGAAGTGCCAAGGTCCTGAAGAATTTGTACAGGAAACATAGACTGGAGAGTGGACTTTGTCCTGATGCAATAGGTAAGAACAGCTGTGTTGATTTCTTATAAGATTTACTCTTAACTACTTTAACACAGAAGCTGAGACAATGGAAATCCTGAGATTATTTCAAGAGAGTTTTTTTAACTCAATTTTCTTGTTGCAAAAGAAATACTTCAGTGGAGAGGGAAAAGTGTGAAGTGGCTAGAAAGCTGTTTAAGAATTCAAACAGTGTTTAATCTTAATTATGTCACTGATACAGAAGAACTGTCTATAAAGTAAATTTCAGATTGTGTTCTAGCTTGTGTCCCCAAATTTATCACAGTTCTGAGTAGTCAAAGAATGAGAAAATAATTTTGCATTCAACATTTGCCCATAGGCATATTTCTGTGGTGTTTGAAGCAAAATTTGATTAACATGAGATACGTCCAGTATCCAGTGGACCAAAACTGACATTTCCTTACTTAAGAGTTTTGCATGCTTAAGGACCTGAAACTGGCCACATTTTATTTTTGTATCGATGTTTGTAAATAGGTAAAAGATACTGATAAAGTATTGGTATCAACCTTTTAAGCTAAGACACAATTCACCCTAACTATGCTGCTCTAATGCCGCACCCCATAAGAAGAGTGACTGGAGTCAGGAAATGGGTTTGAAGAAGTGGAGCTTGGTGTCATACTGGTAGCTTTAGCAAATTACTTACAACACAACTAGCTGAATATTTGACATTTCACTGGATTTATTGGACCAGATAAGTTACTCTTGTAATTCGCTCAAAATTTGGACCGACTGTAATTTTTCTATAGTCCTTACTTTGTCTTTTTTTAAAAATATATAGGATGGTAAGTAGACTCTCTAGTCCTGAGTGGAAATTCTAGGTGTTTCTTCTGAAAATTGACATAAAGGCTTCTAGAGAGAAGCAACCTATTTACTAAATTGTGATTTATTAGTTTATTCCTTTTTGGGTATCAAATTCATATTTCATGAGAAGATTCCTTAACAACTGAGAACAAATATGTATGAGGACAAGCAAATCTTGTTTCAGTTAGGGCAGAAGTGGGACAATGGAAGTAAAAATTGTGGCCAGGGATGCTTCCGAACTTTTATATGATGTTTTTCCTTTTTTAACTGTAGTCTCAGTGAATGGGTGCTTGAATGGAAGTGTGAATGATGTAATGATGAGTTGCAGTGGCATGTGCATTCTCGGTGTGAGACCTTCCTAAGGAAGGGATCTGAGTCTAAATGTCATTGCTAACTTTCTTCTGCTATCCCCGTGACTGTTAGGTAAAACTTTTGTTCCCTTTGAAGATAAATACTAGTATAAGTGTCTGGGTTTTGCTTTATTTATACAGCATTGCCCTTTAAAATGTAGAATCTATTTCTACCCCAAATGTCATAGTAAAGCCAAGTTCCCTGTACTTAACTTCTGCCATGTAAGTTTTATGCCTAGTAGCTTCTTCATCTCTTTTTTCCTATAGTAACAGTTTTTTTCCATTCAAAATGAATGAGAAGTCTTTGATAGAAAAGCAATCGTGTTTTGTAGAAAACTTGCTGCAGTCATGATTTATCCAACAGCAACAACTAGGAGGAATTTTCCAGTTATCCCTCGTTGTGTGCAGTGCCACTATACCTTGAGTGAATATTCTAATCTAATAATGCCTCTGTTGCTAATGGGTACTTCTACAGTAACACATGATTCTGTCTTCCTTTGTAGCAGAAGGAAGTTTGTATGAAGGAAGCTTTGAGAATGAAGAAAGCATTTGTGGCAGTGACTCTACCTTCTACCAACAGACAGAAGGTATGCTGCTAAAATCTCATTTGATTAAAAAGCAGTCCTTACACTTTGAATTATTGGACAAGTAGCTTAGAGCGCTGGTAAGTCTTGTCCATGGATCCAACAATATTTTGGCCGAACCATTCAGCAAGACACTAAAAGTCTTTTGCATATCATGCTGGGACATCTTGCTTCAGCATTACACCTACTACATGCCTATTCTTAGTGTGATTTTCTTAATGTTCAGTTTTTGTTACTTACTTCCCTATGCTCATATATTTTTTTCATTCTCTTTCTTTAATTTTAGGAACTTCACAAATTTTCTTTCAATTGTTTCCTCCTAACTATTTTGCTTCTGTCTAAAATAAGCAACATAAAAAATACCATGTTTTATTGTATCTAAGATTTACACTTAAGCAGAAATTAAGAGATTGCAAAAAATTTCTCTGTCTTAAGTTTTTTATTTTACTATGCATATTTATGGATTGAGGAAATAACCTTTTCATGAACAATGTAAGATTTGGATATGTGTCCAGAATATGAGTCTGGATTTTGGAGCTCATTATGCGAAATGTGTGTGTATGAAGAACATGGTGGTTTTGTCTTATTCTTCATCTAGGACACAGCATGATGGATACCCTTGCTGTGGCCTTACGTGTTGCAGAGGAAGCAGTGGAAGAAGCTATTTCTAAGGCAGAGACCTACAGTGACAGCCTGGTAACACTTTAAAAAAAAACTAAATAGACCAGTCATGTTTCTTTTAATTTGGGTAATGCTACAAACCAAGTAGATATAAATGAAAACATGATGAAATAGTGACTATGTCATGATATATTGAAAAACTTGGCATGGGTTTTATGAACTGGTATCCAAGATGCACATTACATTTCAGAAGGTGACGTGCACATTAAGTGCCTGTAATTTCTTCCCACAGTGCCAGTAGGGCATATTACCCATTTCCCAATCTGTATATTTTCTGTGGGAAGGATGTTTTTATGTGATTTCAGCAAATATCCGTTTTCATGCAGGACAAGCAGAACGAAGCTTGCTATTTGCAGGAGCACAAGGAGGACCTCATAGAAGAGCTGGCCACAACCATTGTGCAGAAGGTATGGCATGCTTTTCCCCCCTATGTTTAATAGCCAAAACAATGTTTTAGGGTTCAAATACTGCCAACAGCAAAAAGGATGACACCAATGTAGAATGTAAAGTAAATGAACTATGACAGTGTAGGCTTCATCAGCTATGTCTGAGTTTATAAGTAAGATCAATCCAGTGCCTAACCTGATGTCCTACATGTTCAGATCTGAGAGGTACTATTCCCTGAGGTTTGTGATGTCCTTTCTTGGAACGGAGGATCCTTGCTTGATGGAATTTTGCATCTGTACTTCACTTCCCCACAGGCACAAAGTTTTCTAATGTCAAGAGGTATAGCTCTTAACCATACACATCACTTTCCAAAAGATAAAGTTTGCCTGTGTAAAGAAGTATGACTTCTGACCATACCCTCTACTGAACCCTGCAACTGAAACATATTCTAAGAAAACAACCTTAGTCATTAACACAGAATTATCTTAATGATGCTGTGAGAGAGACACTCAAAAAGTCACAGAACCCTTGGCATGTCTGAATTCTGTGGCTTTTTACGTAAAGCTCATTCTTCTCCCTGCAAAGCTCATGGTTGACAGAATGAAAGTGGAGAGCTAGTGGGAAAAAATAACCCTTGAGTTTGTCTGGATAGTTTGGAGTAAGGCAAGATGAGCATGAACAGAGCACTGTTAAGGTCCTGTGGTCGGTAAAGTAACCACTCTGCTAGGTTAAATCTCCTTCCACGTGAAATAAGCTAGGTGCCACATCTTTGTATAGGCTATGGCATTTAACAGTGTATGGATCACACACCAGAAGAGGAACAGTTTGTTTATAAGGCTATCAAGAAAAGCCAGAAGAGCAACAGCTCACTGGAAAATAATCTGCCTTCTTTTTTCATAGTGATGTTAGACTATCAAGTAAGTCTCTTTATCAGGTCTTTCATAGTCCAGAGCCTCTCTCAGCAAAGCTTGAATTGCTACTGTTTTTCGTCAGGAGCTGCCTAACAAGATCTTTTATGCCATAGAATAATGTTCTGTAGATATTTTATATTTGAGTTGTGGAAATTAAATGTAGCAGGATATAATCTGTCAGTGTAGGGAGACATGATCTCTCTCTCTCTTAAGATGGAGTAGATTTTCAAAAATAAAAATAGTGTCTAGAGACCTTAGACCTCATTGTTGTCATTAGAATGTGTCTGCATGACATGGCAGCCTTTGAAATTCCCCTCATATCTAGTATTTTATGTTTCTTGGCAAAAGGTCTTGTCTGAGAAAATACTTGACACTTAGATGCTGCTAAAGTGTTACTGTAGCAACAGGTTTCTATGTTTATGCAATTCAACTCTGGTATTCCTACAGGCACTTTTATATATTGCATGGATACTTGCAAGCTGTAGGACTTCAGATGAGAATTCCATGAGCTGGAGCTAGAGCAAAGGGAAAGTCAAATGTTTTTTCTGGGGAGCTTGCCTTGAGACAGGGTTCATCTAGATCTTCTCCATATGGCTCAGGCAGCATTCCCAAGCAGCATTTTCCTGTCCCCTCCCACCCCGTTTCTCCCCTACCCTGCAGATTATAACGAAGCAGAAGAGCAAGCCCGAGCAGGCCGAGGCTGACTTGGAATGGCAGCCGCCGTCACGGAGCAGCGGGCTGGCGTCCGGAGCTGTCTCGGACCAGAGCATGCTGACATTCCCAGGGAGCCGCAGGGGCTCCTACACCTTGTGGGTGAGTGGCACAGCACAGCTATCCGTGCTTTCTGGTGCACAACACCAGGAGACTGCAGTCACGGATAGGTATACTTGCTACCTGGAATGGTACAATAATTAATTCTATGACTGGACAAGCTGTCACTCAGCTGCATGCTTTCCTAACATCCCATGGGCCATGAAGGTACATCACAGACATTATGTTGTTTTGGTGACTGTGTTGGGGAGGACTAAGTTTGTGATATGAGCAATCTCACTGCTTGATTTGAATGCTGATAGGACTCAATGCCTCGGTGGTTATTCCTCAGAACAGTTCTCGTGCTCACTGAACATTTTTGTAGATCTTTGCTGAGTGTTATGTTTTCTTTTGTATAAAGTTAGGTTTCTGTAATGTTTCTTTTTCTCCTTAGCCATCTTACAGAAAGCAGCCACCACCAGCACCAGCTGCAGAGCACTGTTTATGTCTTACACTAAAGAGCATTTCCTCCTTCTACTTGTTTCTCAGCACAATGTCTTTATCTCCTGATATAAAGCTGAAGAAAATCTGACAAGCTGCATTAGTAACAGTTTTAAAAGAGCAGCAAGTAAAAAAAAGTGGAAATAAGCTGTAGGCTTGGACAAGCACTTTGACAATCAGAGAGGGAAGACAGCGACACATGAGTTACTTCCAGTGCATTTTGACACTGATTTAAGCTGCTGTTCCCAAGTGTCCTGCTACTGTTCCAGTAACCACCTCTCCCTTGCTAAGCAGAACCACCAGAACTGAATGTGGGCTATGTCCTAGTTCCCAGCTAAGTTTGCTCACTTACACCCCCAGTGAGAACAGATTTATGCCAGAATATTGACTGTGGTCAAGAGTTGCTGAGATACAGACTCACATCCTAGTCTTCTACTTATTTGCAAAATGAAGGGGTACTGTCTGTAATGTGCGACTGTTAATAAGTGATCAGAAGTTAGGGTGAGCATGATTTAGTGTTTTGCTCTGTCACTCCCAGGCAAGTTGTCTGTGGAATATAAAAACCAGGAGAGAGAGAGTTAATTTTGTGTCTGACTCAAATGAGTTTTCTTTCTGAAGTTTAAGGACAGGACTCAGAGAAATATGCCGTTCAAATCCTCAGTCAATCCTTCACCAGAAGCCTGTTCTGCATTTGGACAATTAACCTTGAACTCAAGACATTTTTTAATTCTCTTCTTAAGTAACTATTTAGTCCTGATTTTTTTGCCAGAGGGAGGCTCATTGGTTTTGAGTGATAGTAGACTTTGTGAAAAACACTGGAGAAGCAGAAATGTCACACTAAGATGCAAACAACGTCAAAACCTCTGTAGCCATCAGTCAATACTAGAGATCCAGAAGTGCACAGTGTTTTATAAGGACACTCTACCTCTGTACAGGGTCTTTTGCCACATTTTTCACAGTTTTTCCAATTGTCTTCCTATGGTGCTTGAAGGAACACAAATTAATTTGGCCAACTGCTGTGGATTGTTTCATCTCTCCCATCAATTTAGTTTCTGTCTTTTGCCTTGCTAGGGCTGTGTTATCATATTCTTTTCTCTTCTGAAGTGTGTGTATGTTTATTTTTGCTTTGCTCTGAATACAGGAGAATTTTATTAGTATAACCAGACACCCTCGTAAAGGAAGTATAGCTCCAGTCATTGCCATAGCTAAGATAGTTGCATTTATGTTAGGCTGTTAGCACAATTAAAGTCACAGAAACTGGGCCTGCTGAAAAGTCTACTGAAAGGCAATTTGTGCAGAGCAAATTACAGCCTGTTTGATTCTCATCAAAAGTGCTGAAACAAATCAAATTCCTTTTCCTGAACTTGCTTGTTATTCCAATTTGTTTTCATCCAGCAACAAATGGAAAGCATGCATCTGTCAGTAGATTTGCAGGACTAAACCACATCTCAATCTCTTATATATATCGTGTGAGAAAGTTATCTTTTCTGCCAAAAGATTTTTTTTTTCTTTCCAAAACAAAACCTAGCTTCTACAGAAGCTGGCAGAGAGGCCTTCTGCCCATTCCGGGCAAAGATCCTTACTGCCTCCCAGGAACTCTTGAGTCCAAGTCTGTAACAGCAAATCTTCTTGGATTCCACTACAATAAGTGAAGTTTTCTTAGTTCCTAATTGATAACATTATGTTGGCAAAACAACTCCAAACTCTTGATTTGTGTGTATACATCCTGACATTGATCTGTGTGCGATGGCTTATTTAGGAAGAGATCTGCCTGTAATGATAAAAACCTTTTAATATTAGTACACACCACAGCTAACAAGGGGTCTGCTGTAGCAGATTTATTAGCACCGGCATTCCTAGTGTAACCAAGGTTTTTGTAGACAGACACAGTGACCACAACAATCCCAAGGGAATGAAGAAGAAAAACGAGTTGTGTTTTTTCTATCAAAGCTATCCAAGGAGACTATTACTGTGTCAGAGTTACATATGTGAACCTGTTTCCCAATAAAAGTTATTTACCTAGAACTTCCCCGTTCAAGTATTTCTTTGGTACCAGGCTAACAAATTAGCAGAGGCAGGATTAAATAAAAGGAAAGAAGAAACATGATTAACAGAAAGACAGACATGTAGGGGAAAGGGAGGTAAGGACAGCAAATCCTAAGGCAGTCAGGATTTCATAATTTAAAACTGAAAATTTACCTTAGAAGAAATATTTTTTGTCTTCTGTGCAGAAGATAATACATATGCTTTTGCTAGCACAGTGAAACCAATAATATATAACACAGGACAAGTGCATGCTGTAATACTGGCCTTTGAAAACCTATGTTTATTCTTGCATTGCTTTTTATTACCCTAGTCACTTCTTACAGAGTCAGAGGGTGCTGTAATAATTCCAGATATCACCTTGTGGTTTCACCTGCCAAGCAATTTTTCTTTTTATCACACATATTTGTGTGCAGCTCATCCATATCAGCCAGAAACTTCCAGTAGTCTCTGGTAGCCCTGTGTTACCTCCCTGCTCATCCAAAACCATGTGCTTTGAAAAAGTAATTATATAAGGAAAGTTCCTTACTTCCCCCCTCCAAACTATAGTTTAACTGGAGTACTGTGGTGTGCTAGTATCTGTAGACATTGTCTTCTCCTTTTTTTTCCCTCTTAGATTTCTTTGAGATCCCTCACCCAGGCTAAAAATAGTGGAAAAGGGCTGAATATTTTATTTCCTCATCTCATAAAAAGAGATGGATGGCACCATCTGTTTCTCATTACCAATAAGCAAAAGCTGTGCAGTGTTGGGATAGGAGCAGTGCAGAGCAATGAGTGGGTGATTCTCTGCTCTCTCAGTCCAGTTCTCCTGCCATACATCGCTGCCAACCAGAGAGCAAACGACCAGGTGGCAAATTGTATCCCGTTTAAACATTGATGGAGTGAAGGCACCCTGGTGTGTTTTAAGTGCTGTATTAGTGGTCTTTATTTTACAACATAAAGAATGCATATATAAACAGAACCTCATCCATAATTTATAGTATATAAAACAGCTAGAGATATAGGGAAAAGGAGGATTTCATTAAATACACATTATGATGCACCTCAGGGAATGCAGAAATATACTGATTAAGTTAATTATAAGGTCCACAGTGTACTGACAATTGTTTATTTTTTTCTTCCCTTTTTTTTTTTCTTTTTCTCCATTTGATTTGTTTTAAAGAGAAGGAAGGTTCCACAGGTTTGAGGTCTAGCACTGCTTTGGAAATCCCTGGAGATTTTGCAGGTGCTCTGTACCTTTTTAGGTTTGTCTCAAACAAAAGTGCTTGAAGAGAATCTTTTTGAGGAGGAATCCTGTTCAGCAGTCATGCAGCACAGTGGAAGAGTGGTTTCAGATGAGGAGGGCATAGCACTGTGGGTACCAGCTGACATCAGTTCATACTTGCCAATGACTGCATCAGAAACATCATATTCATGTCTAATAAATAAATGTGTCATGTCAGAAGGAAGATGGAGCTTTTAACTTTTATACAGGAGCTGGCATCAGATGGTTGCATGGCGTGTATTGCTGGGACCTACTTCCAGGGAGGCAGGTGTGCATTCATTTAGAAGCCCATCAGCTGGATCCTAATGGGTAATTTGCTGTATTGTTTCCTTGAAAGAAGCCAACTGCAGCACCATCTTCTTTGCACAGAATGGGAAAGAACAGTGCATTTTGAGATGGAAAAGCACTTGGTGCCCTAAAAATAATGTGTCTTTTTCATTAATGTTTACTATTTGAAGATCCAACTTTCTCTAAATACTTTTCAGGTTACAGATAATACTGTCATCTGCTGACTCCACGGGTGACACTGTAACATTGTAATCTCACTACAAAAACTATCTGGATTTCAGATTAAGAAGGTTCTATCCATTGTAATCTGGTTGATTTCCCTCCTTCCACTGCTGCAGAAGGATAGGATACAACTAGTCTGTGATTCTGACTCAGCAATTAGTGCCAGATTTTAAGACTCAGGTCACTAAACAGTCAGTGCAAGGCTAAACATGACAGCATTGTCCTTTTAAAGTTGTTTGTGTAACTTGGGTTTGTAATTCTTCTTGATATGTATCTCTAGAATAAGATTACTGATTTTTGGTTTCACAGTACTATCCATGCACTTGACAAACTTCCAAGATGATTTTGGATGCTAGGTACATGATCGAGCCCGTGCAGGCCTGCATTCAGCTGCACTGTGCAAGATAGGTTTTAAGGCACAAAAGGGAGTAGGAGAAAGGACGAAGAAGGGTGATTATTGTATAATGTTATTTTCCAAATAATTGAGCTCATATGTTGTTCTTTCAGCTTTATTTTGTTTTAAAGATTATACATTCCAGGGTTTCACAGAATTTTCAGGTCTAACTTAAAACCTGTGATGCTCAGAGCTAGGCTGCCTGACAAACCTTACCTTATTCTTAGATTAAATCAGGGTGTATATTGCCAGAGGAAGAAGTAAATAAACACGGAACACATAAGGCTTCTTTCCTCTGGTGTTTGAGTAGGAGACACAGTGATTCTCTCTGAAGGGAGTGTGCTGTGATGAGCACAGCTTTGTAGGTGAGGGTCAGAACAGGACATGAAAGGTTGCTCAGGAAACTGAGACACCTAGAGATGGATAAAAAAGGAATGGTTGTGTTTAGTGAAGAGTATTCACTTGAAAAAAAATGGTGTGTTTATGTGTAAGGCTGCAGTTAGACGTGAAATGTGGGTGCCAACTCATCTCCTCCCCCTACCCTCTTATAAACAAGCACTTTTCCAGAGGTGTGCTGGTAGCAAAGCAAAATCCTCCTGTCCTACACCAGAACTGGGGATCTGGCTTTTACTGTTCCTCCTTCTCTTCTGCAAGTAAGATGGTAATAGAGTCACCACAGGATACTGAGTTTTTAGTGTCTTCAAACTGGGAAGTGTCTTCCCTGTTTGTTCTTAGTTTCATTTGTTTAGGATTTTTCAGGACATGTCATACAACATTCGAAGTTTGGGAAGAGGGAAAAAGAATGGGCTCTAGGTGCTCATGTGAGGAGCAGTAATGGCTAAATGCATAAGAGTACCTTGTAAAGGCACTGTGAGGATGACAATTCAATTGGTATATCTAGCCTGTGTTCCAAACTTCAATAGACTTGTTCACATAAATCCATTACATTGATCAAACTATGATATTTTATGCTCCTAGCACTTTCCTAAATTGTTAACCCTGTAAGTACAATAAAAGGATGTTTATACTTGTATTCTGGGATCAATATGAAATATCCATTATTACCAGCTTACAAATTCCTTGCAAACAAAGCAGTGGCACTTTCACATGTGGGGCCAGCTTTTTTTTTTCTTTGTTTACACTATAGGTGATGGTGTAGAGCTACTGGCATGCCCATCAGCAATGGGTTTGTTGAGGAATAACCTCTTGTCTCCCTTACAACTCTCCTCTCCATCTGGTTAATCAAGGTCAGCTAATCCAAACTGAACCAAAATAAATGTGCACCCAAATGTGGCTCTACATATTACTACACAGCTGTGCAATTCATCCTGCTGACAGACCCATTCCTGATTAGCTAATCATTATTTTTGTAGTCTTTTTAAAGGAACAGTGCTTTTAAAGGAATCAGATGTGTAAGAGGCCAGTAGAAGGATTGAAAAAATCCATTGCAGCCAGAATATGTCTGTCACTAGCGAACAAAAAACTGGCTTGGGCAGACCCTAGAAAGACATATGTTCTAAGGCTTTTGCAGGAGAGGGACCAGTCATCTTTGCTTTCTCTCAGCCTCCTGTGAGGGTTTGCCCTGATGACTGGGATATCCACAAGGGGTGGTTAGGAGGGAATTTTTTTTTCAATTGAGTGTGAAAATCTGCCTGTTCTTGCCCTTTTTCAGAAGGTTGTTAACAGATCCTTTGCCACACACAAGATTAACTAAGGAACAGATGCTCAAAACTCTTGGTATTTCACTCCCACTGCTAGATGTCTGGACTGCATACATTTGAGCAGAGCAAAAATCACTTCCAGGATAAATAGGCTGTGGCAGAGTGGCACCATTTGCAATCTCATACTGTCTCCTTCCTGGTGTGGGAGTTTTCTTACCAAAGGATGCATAAGCTGTTAATGCCTAGGGATTGCTACTGTATTTGCTACCAGACCTGCTGGTTCTGTCCGTGCATCCATTATATTCACAGAGCACAGCTGAGAAAGGGATGTGCTGCACCACTGGCAGGCATAGCTGTATAGCTGCAGAATTTGCAAGGGAGGAGGGGGGATTGATAAGGGGATTGCATTCCAGTCATCTGAGTTTATGTGTCAGTTCTAGGTTGATTCCCTGAATAAACAAGGTAGTCCTCAAAGCCCAGCTTAGCACTCAGGTCAGAGCTGCTGCCCAAATGCAGAGGTACCTGCCCTCAGCATGGATGTTGAGGTCCCTGTGCCTGCAAGAGTCACCCTGTGATGACCTTGTGGCACCCAGGGGTCCCAGTCCCACCTGAACCTGGGAGAGTCCTTGATCTATTCCAAGTATTTACAGAATTTATTACTGTTTTACAAGTTATACCAGAGTGAAGCATAATGTAAGGGTGGAAACAAGGTGAAATAGGATGGAAGTGGAGGGGGGAAAAAAAAAGTGTGATCCAGTTGTAAAGTCCCATCAGATGGTTTTGGGACATAATTTGAATTACCATTTTGGCTTTTCTTTAGGAGAAAAAGGAATTATTTTTCATCTTTTGGTGAAAACACATACTTTTTCATATTTTATTGCAAAATCTTCATGCTGTTTCTCTAAATGGTATGCATACATGTAAGGCAGTTTTCAAGGTAAAGAATCTATAGGTTATCAACATCAGACTCAATATTCTTTATAGTGGTTTATAAGTTGTTCTTACCTTTGGTTACTTGTTTTGCTTTTATTTATTTGCCGTTTAGAAGATTGAGCTCATAAATTGTTACTGATAGAAAATGGAATTATCATATTCATTAAGTAATAGAAGATGGGATTACTTTTTATTCACGCCTTCCTTCTTGAATCTTCAGAAACCACTTTGTCTTTTTTTTTTTTTAATTGAAGGCCATCAATGAATTAGATTATTCCTTTTAGTTCTAGTTCAGTGAAAAATAAAGGCTGAGTTCTCTCCATCCAGACATTATAAACTATGCAACAGAAATCCCTGAAGAGGGATTTTTAAAAAAGGATAATAATGTGTCTGTAATAGAAACAAACATGTCACAGGAGGTGCCACTAGGCAAGATTTGGTGGGGACCTGATCTGATTCAAGTGTCTGGAAATGCCTGTCACTACCCCAACTATTTTGTGAGCTGTGCTGCACTGCCCAGCACTCCAGCATCAGCACCTGCCTTTCTGAGGTGTGTGCAGAGCACAGCAAATGATCTGTGGGGCTGCAGTGCCATCTGCTGATGCACCAATTTACTGCAGAAATCAGCAGTGTCTGACTGCAAACTTACAGGGCAGCCTTGTCATTTATAACACATAATTACACCTAAAATAGCACTTGGCAAATGGGTTGGGGTTTTTGTTTGCTAACAAAGCCAAATTTCTGGCTAAGAAATACTCCAAGACTCTTTAGCTCCTTTCCTGACATCTCACATCTTTGTAAATCAAAACCAAAGTTCCAACATTCCTCCAACATTATTTTGAAAATTGTATCTAGGCTCCTGTATTTTTTTTCCTTTGGTTCTTCTGCCCGGAGGTCTTGTTGCAGTCCAAGCATATAGGTAGTTGATGAAGTTGATAAAGGACATGGTTCCTTCATTTGGTCAGTAAAAATACCTTGTTCCAAAGCAAACTGATCCTGGAGCCTACCAGGGTAGCCAGCCTTACCTCCAGTACTTCCATGCATCCACTCACAGGGAAACCACTTGGAGCATCAGTCCCCAGGCAAGCTTCTCAAGCCTGTTCCCTTATTTTTCAGTGCTTTGCTTCCCATACAAATGTCCCCAAGAGAAAGACATCCCCTGTGGATCTACATATGGGCTGTTACCTCTGTGAGGAAGAGAGGCACTGATGCAGCACAGTGATGTGTGCTTCTGCTGCCTGCACAGGTCAGTGCAGCAATGAAATCAGCCCATAGGGAAGTAGGATGTAGCCCATGCTGCAGCTATAGGCCTGTGGAGTTAGTGGTGCTGGCTGAGTTTAAGTGGATGCAAATGTGCCATCCAAGATTAGGGATTTGGCTGTGTTGCCTCACACCAAATAACTAACTTTCTAGTTTGCTCTTTATCTGCAAAAAAACAAGAGGAGGTCTTGAAGTAATTTGCATTTCAGGCAGTGTCATGAGTTGGGCTGCTAATTGATTTGAGATAAACTTGTAGACAAACATTTGCTTTTGTGCTCTGAAAAACATTCAATTTAGACTGGTTTGTTCTCATGCCAGGATGTGCTTCTGTCCTGTTCCTACACTGAGCTTTGCCATTGACACTCCTTTTTTGTGTCATTTTCAGTGCTACCAGTGATTTGAACTGCTCAGGGATGAATGTTTATGCTTTCTTTCCACCCCTGCTTGTCTGAGTAAAACACAATTCTACTCTATCTCTACTTAAAAATAACTTTCAGAACAAGAAATAACCTAATCCTCTACTTTTATGTATTCTTCTGAATTGTATCTTATCAGAACATTGGTATTTCCTCATCATTTCAATCTCTCCAGATACAAGAGATACAGAGAACTGAAAATGTAGTAGTGAGAAGTGCAAGTTCAATAGTGTCTTCCTTTTTCAGGATCCAAATGTAGGGGTGCTGCCAAGCTATTTTATCATGGCATTACTTTTCTCTCCTTGAGCCTTCTGTGACATTGAACCATCCTTAGTGAGAAGAGGTGATACTTCTAGCAGAGTAGTCCAAGACAGATTTGATTAAAAATTCACATAAAGTGGAGAAAAATAATGAGGATGGCCTCAAGCCAAGCTTTGGAGGCACCAAAAGCTTTACCCCTTTCTATATTTCAGCTGGATTTCCTGGGAAAAGTTCTTAGCAGTAGTGTCTGCCTAATACCAATTTCCGGTTCCACAGAGACATTGCAGAAACTGTGAAGAGCAGTTTCCCTCTGATCTGACCCAAAAGTTTTAGCACACAATTTTAAAAAATCAGCTTTTTGCTGGATAAGCTTGTTTGGTTGAGCTTATTTCAGATCCTAGGCTACTATACCACATGGGACTGTGTCCACATTCTTTTCTGTGCTTCCTTGTTTTTCAGCTCCTTTCATGCTTCAGGCTGTTCATCTTCTCCTTTTTAAATCCTTCAAGCTGTTGTGTCTCTCCCAGTCCTTCTGAAAGCTTTATCTGCCCTATAGTTTGGATGCACCTGAGCTGGTTTTAAATTGTTAGGACACTGCTGGCCACAGCTTTGCTGCCAAAGCATCAGCCTGGGAGCAGGAGTGCCCAGCTCCTTCAGGAGGTTTCACAGCCCATGCCTTGTCAGGGTTAAGCTGCTGGCAGGTCTTAGGTGAGTTCAGAGCAAAGGGCAGATGCTGCCATCACTGTGGTGGCATCACTTTACTGTGATGTTTATGAAACGGTGAGTATGCACACAAGAAGCTGCCATTTAAACAAAACAGGAAAGCTGTCAAACTGGAGTCCCAGTTATCGTTTTACAACTTTACTACTTAAGTTCTTCCTGGTATTCTTCTTCTTAAAGATCCAGTTCTTTGAGTAATAAGGGAAAATAGATACTACTGATTGAACTGTAGGCTATTCCTTCTTCTGGGTCTTCAGCATCTCTTATCTCTTGTGTCTGCTATATGTACGGGGAAGAAGAATGTGCCCTGAGATAATATTCATGGACAGCCACAACAACTTGCTGCTTCCAGTATACAACAGCTTTAACACAAACATTTCAAAAGATGCAGCAGACACTGGACCTAATTTATTGAAAGCATGGCAAGTTTGATAGTTCTAGCTTTACAATGAAAAGAACTACAGCACAGTTAAAACTCAGCACAGTTCAGGGGGCAAATTTGTGGCAGAATTGTTTATATTGTCTCTGTATCCTGCCAAGATGAAATCAAAGTTCATGAGCAAATTTCCTATAGTGAAATAATTTATGTACCTGTATGCCTTACATTAAATTATTTTATTTTATTACTTTTTCAGGGTTAAGAAGGATTCAGATGATCTTGATCAGTGAAAGATCAAGTTCAAGGTTTGGAACAGACTAAATATACATTGAATACGGCTGACTTGTGATGTACCTGAAATGATGTACCTGAAAGATTCCCTATAGTAAAATTACTTCAAGCTTGTTGTGAAGAGTTTATATCATTAAATTTAAAAGGAAACACTCTAATGCATTATATTAGGACCTGTGTCTTTGTATGGACAAGATTAACAAAGTTGGGCAGTCATTGTAGTTATAGAAAATATTTGATTCTAGTGCAATAATTCTGGCTTTTCTTCATGAATTCAGAAGCCAAACTAAACCCTTGTGCTTAATTGTGTTTCGTTTTACTGCTGAGCCAAGGATACAGGAAGATTTGCAGTTAATTAAATCTTCTGGCATGGTACATGGGTCCCACTGAGGAGCATTTCAGATGAGAGGAGGTGCAGCCAGAAAGTGGTATAATTGTGGCTTTCGAGCCAGCAGGACTCCCAGCAATGCTTATGCATTGGGACTTGAAAATAGCTGAAAGTCAAGTCTCCTTTACCTCACCTGCACCAGTGCAAAGCATACCTCTGTAACAGGCAGAGACTGGCCCTTTTGAGAGTAACAGATTTATTTAATTATTTGTAATTTGAACATCACTAAAAATGTACAAAGATTTGAGAGTGCTGGCTTGGCCTGTGCAAAGCAGCTGAGCCACTTGTAAACCTGGCATATACAGTTTTCTACGGACTCTGCTGGGAAGGCAACTTGACTCAAACTCTTGAAAGCCTTGTTTCTATAACTGCATATGTGATTTGATATGCAAGTGTAAGTTTTACTGAAATCAGCAGGACACTGACAGCACTCAAAGCTTTTTAAAACAGGCCATATTTAAAGATGTCTTCTGTAATTGACTGACTTCTCTGTGCCTAGGTCAAAACTAAAATGTCTGATCTGCTTATGTGGAACCAAAGGCAAGTCCCTTCCCCTCAGTAACAGTCAGGCTGATTAACAATCAAAACAGTATTTTACCTTATTATGCCTTGAAATGTGACCCTCCTAGAACTAAATAGATGTGCAATTGTAGGCTACGTAGAGTTCATTAGTAAGATGGCATAAAACTATTCAGCATATTGGGTGTTATGTATGTATGTCCTAGCAAACAGAATTCTGCATTAAAATCAGATGAGTTGCATATCTGTTTCTGGGGAACAGGCTGTTTGTTTGCTTTTTCTTTAGTTTTTAACTTCTGCAAATTGTTACACCAGATGGCCTGTTGAGCCAACAATAGATCATCATGTCTCACGACAATGGGATCCTTTCTGGCTAACTTGAGTCAAAGCAGTTCAGTATCAGTCCTCACCAAGCACATTCCCAACAACTTCACCTTAATTATTTCTCTCCATCTGGTCCATGGTAGGATAAACTATTTCCTGCCTCTTTGCATAGCATCAGAAATGCACATAAATAAGCAATCTAATGCTGAATTCTTTTGAATACATTAAATCCCATTTGTGATGTTAGCACATCCCACACTTCCATGGGTAACTGAATACTAATTATGGTAAAGAGTTGGATAATTAACTACTTCTATTTTTAAATTGCAATCTTTGATTTTTAATCCCACAGAGGTCTCAGTCTGCATTCTCCCTGGCTAGTGAAGATATGGCCAGTAAAGGACAAGACCTTGCATCATCTGTGACCGAGGCTCTTCAGAGGCAGCAAAAGGGACAGTCCAGGAAGCAGAAGGAACGCAAGCTCTCTGCTTTACCCAGCTGGAAGAGTGTAGACAGGCTAAATGAAACAAGTAAATATTTCTAGTACAGATAAGATTATTTTTTTGGTTCTCACGCACATGTGGAATTTATACAACTTAAAGCAAGGACCTTCTGGAGGGCATTTCTGCTGACCTCTGTGCTTTCAGTAAATGCATATTTGATGTTGCTGTGTCATAATTTCATTGGGCTATGTCATTGCTTATCTTAACCTTTTTAAAAAAAAAATTCAAAATTTGGATCTTTGTCAAATTGATTTTGGACTGTTACAAAATTTAGACAACTAGTTTGGATACGTTTCAGGACTTCTAAGACACAAGAGCTCAAGGGCCCTTCTCAGTCATTGGTAATCTGTCCTCCAGCTGAAGGAGTTTGCAGCCCATTGTATCCCTTCCATGGCACAGGGTAACTGTTCACGAGGTTACATGGTGAGCCAGTCATTAAAATAATTCACATTTAGAATTCCTCCTTACAACTTTATTTTCAACCCTGATGAATTCACAAATGCAGTGTTCTGTACAGTCCTACTCACTGGTGCTTCCAGACTAGTTTGAGGAAGCTGTAGGAGTAGGAACTTCACAGTCCAGTAGCTTCCCTGGATCTGGCCTCTGCCATCATGCATTAGGTATGGATGTAAATATGGATGATGGATGGTGAGCAGCTTTTCAAGATAGCTCCATTCTTGAATCAGCACCCTGGGATAGAACGCAATTCCCTGCTTACTTCTAGTGACATAAAGACAGGTTGTAACTGAAGAAGATATCAAGGTATATAACTATCTGAAGGGAGGGTGTCAGAGGGTGGAGCCAGGCTCTGCTCAGTGGTGCCAAGCAATAGGATAAGAGACAACAGGCAGAAACTGATTGACAGGAAGTTCCACCTGAATATGAGAAAGAACTTCTTCACTATGCAGGTGACCAAGCGCTGGAGCAGGTTGCCCAGAGGTGCTGTGGAGTCCCCTTCACTGAAGATGTTCAAGAGCCCGGATGCAATCCTGTGCCATGTGCAGGTTGGTTGGACCAGCTGACCCACTGTGGTCCCTTCCAACCTAATCCTTTCTGTGCTTCTGCAGTTGTGGCTCCTGCTCTTGGGGTGGTCCTGTTTCCATTGTCTCTCTTGTTCTGGCTGAAGCATTTGTGAGGGCACAAGAGTGTAGCACTGGCAACTCCCTCACCATAGAATTGGTTAGTTTTTACCCCTACAGCTGCACAAGGGGAAGAGCTGAACTCATTGCAGCAGCATTCCCTGGCTCCAAGTGTTGTCATCCCATGGCAGAATCGGCTTGTTCTTGCTTCTTCTCTTGTAGCAGTTGTAGAACCCATCTGACCCCTGTAGCACATTGGTTCACAAAGCTGTACAAGCAGAAAACTTCATTTTTCTGGGGTGAGTTCTCTGGTGCTGTAACTCCCACAGCTGCCTCGCTAGGCACTGGCAAGCAGTAGTTGTTAAAATGTGTGTTTGGGTTTGGTGGGGACCAGGGACTGGGGCTGCCCATCTATTCAGTTTGTTTATCTGTAATGCCAGTTTGACAACTGGGGAGACTGAAATTTAGACAATTTCAATACTTCTCCCCTGTGAAAGAAATTAATATTAAAGTAGTACTAAAATCTGACTTAACCAAGTATGCACTACTCTGTGAATTTCTTAATCAACCCACTGTCAGAAGTGTTTTTCTCCTGGGCATTTTAGTGGAAGGCCTATTTTCAGTAAAGCAGTTAATTTTGGTGCTTAAATTTAAGAACCCACTTGAATCCCATTGCATTCAACCGTTGAGCAATTTAGTATTTATCAATTGCTTAACCATAGCAGAACGACAAATTGACCCACTTTCTTTTTGGGTGCTCTACACAGAGGATTTGTTCTGCTTCTTTCAACTAAAACCACATTTATCATGAAATTGTGGTGCCTATTGAGCTAATAGTAAATAGCTGATTCTGCTAATATCTGTAAATATGGCCTCACCTATGCAGTAATAAGCAGCTTTGTATTATGATACAGAAAACAAAAGAAATCTCAACCAAGAGTCTGATGTGGTAACATCAATGGGCTTTTTAGGCATGTTGCCAAAAGTAGTTCACAATTCGTTTTGGTTACAGTTTGTATTGGTTTAAATGATGATTAAAGAGCCAAATTATGATACTTTTTTTTCCCCCTTTATCAATAGCCTTACAATGAAACTTCTTAAATCTTTTTTTCCCTATTCACATGGATTAATTATAGCTTATGCCCAAAGAATTGTGTGAAAAAAACATTCTTTCAAGTAAGTGACTTTGTTTTGAAAAATCAGGAGGGGAGCACTTGACATTGTAGAATAAAACTGGGATAAAACTGAGTCAGCTTTCTGAATATCAAGTTCTTAGTGGCTTTCTATTCTGTTTGCCCTCTAAGAAGAAATCAGCTACTGTCCTGTCCTTTCTTCAGTTAACTGAGATTGGTTGACTTATTCTCACGTGGTGTTGTTAAATAGAATAAGGGGATATGGTTTGGGGGG
>VXBI01005125.1:106466-156548 GCA_013397375.1 Toxostoma redivivum | reverse complement strand
TGGGGGGGGGGGGGGAAAGTGTGTGGCTCCCCATTACATTTGTGTAATGTGGTGCAGATGAATTCAGTTCCTGTTGGAGATTTATATCCTGCAGGGTTGTTGGCTTTGTTTGCAGGAACAATGTTTTAAGGAAGGTTCTTTCTCTCAAGAGACCCCTATACTTAGATTAGTGAGTATAGTTGAGAAAAGTGAACAAGCAGAAGTTTATGCTTGATAGCTTGTTTGGGTTTTTTCCCTCCAAAATCAAGGGTTACAATAAAGAATTATTAGTTCCCCTTCTACACCTGAGTTCAGTTATATCCTTGGTTTGTCACTGCTACAAGAGAACTAGTATTGTTTTGATTTCATTTTAAGTAGGAGCAAGAATTGTATTTTCTCAAGTTCTCTGAATTGACTTAAAACTTAGGAAACGAAAACAAGCCAAAAGGATTCAAATGAGGAAGAAATGCAAAATTTGTCATAAAATTCTCTGCATTCCTAAGTTTAATTACTATTTTAGTTTTGTTTCGTTTTTTGTGGGGATGTTTTGGTGGTAGTAGTGCACCTCAGACTTTCTTTTTTTTTAAACTGAGCACAGCTTACTGCATACTAATATTCTTTATGAACAGTTGCAGGGAAAATGTAATCTTTTCATCCTAGTATTTGTAACTATCTAATGCAAAATGCCTGATTATATTCTACAACAGACCCAGATATTACTGTGTGCTTTTGAAAATAGTGACGTTCTGCTTACATTTTGAGAAAACTAATGGTTTATATTAAGTATTTTTATAGGTTTCTGAAAATAGCAAATTTGAATGCATAGGAGGAATTCTTAAGTCTGAGAAGTAGGCTGGAATACTGTGTTAAATCCATGGCATGATGTATTTTTCAAGTGCTGAAGAAGGCAGAGTTGTCAGACATCCATATTTCCTATGAGGGAAATTTTCAATTTTGATTGGAAATTAAATCTAAATTTAGAAGAAATGCAATTCTCAGAGTTATGAGAGTTAAGAGCACTTTCTTGACCATATTTGTGACTGTTTTTGGTTTTTATGTTGGAATTGTAAAACATACTCTGAAAATGTGGAAAGATACAAGAGCAGTGCTCGTGTCAGACAGAAGGTTCATTTGATATCTAGTCTGGGGTAAAACAAGAGCAGCCATAAGCAGGAGTCTAGGAGAGATTATGACAAAGCAAGTATTTTCCATACTGCCTCTAACTAGGCTTTGAACCTCTAGAACTTTCAATTTAATGACTACCTCAGCTAGAAGTGGTTTTTTTGTATTTAATAAACTTTAGTGGATTTCTCCTCCATGTTCATAGCCATCTCTATTTTATCACAGATAATTTCAAGCATCCAGAACAACCTTAGGCAAGAAGCTCCATAGGTCTCGTATCCATCCATTGCATCCCATTTCTTTCTTTTGTTTGTTCAGAACCTTGATCTCTCTAGCTTCACTTCATATCTTTTAAGAGTTAGGTTGGAAGAGATTCCCCTATCTCTTTAGCATGTATTCTCTCAGTCTTCTGTCCTCCATATGGCAGAGCTCTGGCCTACATAATCATTCCTTAAATGGATGCCATTTCAGAACCTGGTGCATCCTTTGTTGTTCCATTTTTTCTTTTTAATGTGGGGGACCAGAATTGCACACAGAATCAAAGACATTTGCAAAACTCAGGATTTATACACGCCTGTGTACTTACGTTCCATCAGTCTTTCCTAATAATTATTTTAGAAAAAACTTTGGTTCAAGTATTCTCCCATTTTAGTCATTACCATGACTTAAATTGGTGGCTTCTGAGTAGTAGGGCAGCTTGGCTCTCAACATGGGAGAGTTCATATGGCAGCAGCACTTGCATTTGTTCATTAGTTTTGTTGAAACTTTCAATGTGTGGCAAGTAAAAGCAGCCTTTCAGAGTGTGTGACCACAGTTGTTCTTGTTTCCTTTTCTTAGGTCCACCTTCTGTTTTCCAAAGCACCGATGGAAACTGGGTGGCTTTGCAGAATGTCACTCTGCCTCGTCCTCGAATGCTGGCCAAACCAAAGAGTCAGGTGTTCAAAGCTTTGGAGAACGAGTCCAGCATTGTGTCTGCCTATGACGAGATGGGTTCGGACAGCGAGGATGACTATGACTGGAACGTGGCCTTGAACAAGCTGCGCCGGAGACCTCGACAGTTGCCAGACGACTTCTATTACTCCAGTTCCCAGTATGGCACCGAGTGGGTTTATGGCAACAATCAGTACCAGGCAGTGACCTCCCCTTCCTCTGGGTTATACACCAACACTGAGACACTGTTCTCCGATTCGGAATCATCTTCAGTAAACTCTTCCCAGGAAGCTAAAGGACCTAGCAAACTTCTCTGGTTGCAAAGCAGAACTCAAAGTGATATGCCCAGAATGGAAAAGAAGCACTTCCATGGAGAACTAGATGTAAATTTCAATCCACAGGCAACTAGCTTGGAGTATTCGGACAGCAGTGAGACTGAAGAAGTCCATTATGATTTAGAAAAGAGACCAAGAAGGTGGAAGAAGAACAAAGCCATCTCTGAAGACTTATGTGAAGAAAAGAATCAGGTAAAAACCAACAAGATGAATTTAAGTCAGGCAATTGAGTTTGATGAACTTACCAAATGCATTTTTCAAGAAGAGCTGGGCAAACCTAATTAAGCTGTGCTGGCAATATCATGTGAATCATGAGTAGGAGGTGGAATGTTCTTGCAAGCTTTATGTTCCTCATGTCTCCTAAATAAGAAGAAAAAGTAGGGTATTAGACAGGCTTTACCTTTTTCTCAGATAGGCCACTTTTATCCAATCAAAGACATTTGTTAATGTTGTAAAATACAGTGCTCTTAAGAAAAAAACCCTCAAGATTTGTCAACAGCTAAGAAATGTTAATTAATCACTTGTTTTGTTGTGCTGTTTTGTTTTTTTTTAACTTCTGTTTTCTTGGTATAAGAAATAACTCATATGCCTGGGAAACTGCTCTGCAGTGTCTACAAATAGTCTGATAAGGGATAAAGCTAATGAGCAGCAGAAATTCAAAATGGTCTTTTTGTGAAATCCAGTCCAAGTGATGTCGTCTTTTAATTGGTCACCTTAAGATGAGTTCTTATGTGTTAGGGTGAGTGTTTGCAAACTACTTCCATATAAATAATTTGTCAATGCATTAAGAAAACCAACAAAACCTAAACAAGTAAGCAAAAACCCCAAACTGTAATGTCTCAAACTTGGAAAAACTGTTCATGCAGCTTGAAAACAGCAAACATTTCTTTTAACTTACAGGTGTTGAATAACCAGAAAGCCAAGAAGTCTCCTCTGTTTGGAGTTTGTCCAGACCTGGGACTGACATTAAGGGATCCATTTGTCCCCCAGAATTTTGTTAATAGAGCAAGCACACAAGCTCAGGAGAATACTGATCCCTTGTCCAGCTCCATTTCACACATCCTATCCCTCTTAAATCCTGAAGCTGCATCATTGCTGCAGCAGAGTAATAATAAGCCTGAAGCAAGGAGCTGAGGGCTCCTTGTCTGTCTTCTCCTTGTGCTTCTAACTATGAGCAGCCTGATTCAGTCTTAAAGCTAACTAACCAAATTTAGGATACCTGGAACACTTTTTATTTCTTTGTGCTACTAGCCTGTATTTCTTATAGAAAAACATCAGTACAGCTGATTGTAAGTCAATATTAGAATTCTAGGATTTCAGCAGGGCTTTCATGCTGGATGTCATTAATTCTGGACCCATTCCATCTGCTTTTAGGACAGAGTGTGGGTGTTTGGGGTGTTCTGTACTGATGCATTTATACTTGTGTCCTCATATATTTAAAATCCACAGTTGTTGAAGGGGAGCAAGATGTATTGTAATGTGATGTGATGACACATCGGTGGACATTATTATCTTCTTAGAACATCAGGCAGAATTACAAGGCTTTACAGGGCCTGCACAAAGACCATATCTTGTACACAGATTTTTAAATTTAGCTTTCTCGCTATGTGTATTTGTGCATGATCTCTGTGTGTCTGTATTCATATTGTGGCTTCCTAGTCTCAATAGACAATATGCAGAGCATGGAAGATCAGAGCTCACAGAGAAGGTCCTGGAGGCATTATAAAATCATATAATAATTTAGATTGGAAACACTTTTCAGATCATCAAGTCCAGCTATTAACCTGGCACTGCAGGGTCTATCACGAAATATTGTCTCCAAGTGCCATGACTACACACCTTTTAAATACCTCCATGGGTGGTGAATCAACCATGGGCAGCCTGTTCCAGTGCTGGATAATACTTTCTGCAGAGAAATTTTTTACAATATCCAATCTAAACCTCCCCCATGCTCATCCAGGTGAGGTCAGAAAGGCAGGGTGCTTCGCAAACATCCATGATGGCATCCTTTAGCAATTTAGTGTGTACTTCAAAGTGCAAGTTGGTGTGGAAAATTATTCTTCTTTCCAAGTCTTTTGAGAGTTGCTTTGTCTCTTGTAACCTGTCTATTGTGCTGAAAGTGCAAGATTCAGGATTCTAATCCACTCTCCCTTCATTTTGCCCTCAAGCCTAAAAATGGCTGTTCCTGCTCCCCTGCTCCCTCAGCCTCAGTGGAGCAAGCAGAGGCACACTGCCTCCAAATCGTGTCACTGTTTTCAAAGCAATAAAATTCTCACTAGGAAGTTTATAATGGGTGGGTTTGCATGTGTTTAGTTTGCATTTGGACACACACACGCAGAGGTGGCAGATTTGACAGCTGGTGCTCACATCTGTAGAACTTTTACTCCAGTCTCTGTCAAACAAACACTGCAGGCAGCAGGAATGGACTGACTACAACAGTTTAGTGCAAGGATGTTGCATAGTTGAAAAATTCTAGGAAGCAAGTAAAATTGTCAAATGTTTAAAGAGCCTGATTTAATGTATGAAAATGAATTAGCCAGACATCATTTACATTGCTCATGAAAATGAGATAAAAGGGATGTCAGAGTTTCGTATATTCCCTAGAATAATATATCGACCTTGATAAAATGATTAAGGCTGCAGCAGGGTGAGCCCTACATATAAACAGTTCTACAGAATTACAGTGTAGGTGTGTGAAGAACTGCAGACAGCATAGACTTAAGAAAGACTGACTGCAGAGTCTTAAACCAGGCATAGCTTTTCACATGATGAGATTATGCAGAACTTGCAGAGACCATACAAACTCTTCTAAACTCTTGTTGAACCCAGGTGCTAGACATTGAATAACTGATTATATTAATTGCAGTAAAGAAATACACATTTTCAGTGCTTTACTGCATTGTAATAATAAGATGATAATTTGTTAACCATTATGTTTTCATCAGCATTGTAGAACAGGATTTCAGTTTATCAGTCTAAAAGTTGGGGTTTCATTTTTAATTTTCAAATAGTGAAAGTTGCTTTCTTGTTTTCTACTTTCTAAGTTTCTCAGTGTGATTAAAACAAGCCCTTTTTCTTTTCTCTTCTTTACTCTGAGTCCAGAGAGTTGTAAGCAGTTATGTTTTGGAAAAACTGCAGTCCATAACTCACAACTGAATTTCAGTTTAAAATCAGGTATTTTTTTTTAATCAGGATCTAGTTCCTAGATTAGGATAATGCTGGGGCATGTTTTTTTTAAATATATTTTAGACACAACAGTGGAAGTCTGACTTTGTGAATGAGAGAGAATTTTTTGTTTAAAGTCTTCAATGACTTAGAAGGGGAAACCTGAGAACAGATACCAAGATGTGCTGTATCTGTGGAAATTTTTGCTTAGTGATAAGTAAAAGAACAAGCTCCTTCACTGAGCTGTCTGTAAATATGCCATAAACACAGTCATGAAGCAAGATGTGAAAACTGTCCTGATAAAACCAAAATCCTGCTATAAATAATATCTGATTTCTTAAGTACCACAAAAAACATATATTTCTGTGGGAACTGAACTGGAAAGTGCAGCTGGCTTTTAGTGATTATTTTTCAAATGGTAACTTTTTACAAAAAATGGACAGTCAAGCCACCAATCATTATCTGCTTTTATTATTAGTATTTATAATAATAGTTGATACTATTAGTAATAACAATATTGATATATTGGCTCTCATAGAGAAGATAGAAGGATATGATTGTTGCTTAATGTAGCTGAAATTCTCATGTTTCTGATGCAAAGTGGAGGGGCTTAATTGCTTCAAGTGAAAGAAGTGCCCTCATTATGAGTTTGCTTCTTTGATCAGGAGACCCCACCTGTTAATTACAGCCCTCCTGCCCTGCAACCAGGTAAGGGGTGAGCACTGTCAGACTGCCTGATCCCACAGGATGGCGCTTGGGATGTATTCTTTGAAAACAGCTCCCTGAAATCACTCTGGGTCTTGTTGAGAAACTGCCTGCAAACCTCACAATTTGTGTATTCTCCTAAATATTCTAGTTTCCAATTTTTGGTTTCCTATATGAAGGGAACTTTCTCTCAGGAATTTATAGTTTAACATGGATTTTGTTCTGGAGAATCTCTTTTTTGTATTTTGTTTCTGTCCACTCTTATTACATTGAGTTATCAGCAATTTGTGTGCAAGAATTTGGACACTATTTATGAGTAAAGGTGTATTTCTTGTTTTCATTGTCTCCTAAAAGACTTATGCTTGCATAGAAATGTCTGATTTTCTTTTAGTGAAACTGAGTTTGTGGCCGTGTAAATCTGCCAGGCCCTCACAGAAACTCAGTTTTCAGATAAAATGGTAGCCCTTTATTCTTGTTTGCAGTTATTAGCATTATATATTGCTGATAGATGCAAATGGGAATTTACACAATGATTTGTGTGGTGACACAAAAATGTTATTAAACTTACCAGAAAGAGTGAAAACATGAACAGTAAAGAATAACAAAATTTAATGCAGCATCTAGTAAATAATAATAGTAGTGCCTTTCAATTTATTTATTTTACTGTTTTCTTGGCTGCTAATGCGTTTTTTAACTTGTCAACCCATGAAAGAGGTATAATCTCTTCAGAAATAGTTTGCTGCCACTAGAAAGGCCCAACACACAATTCAAGCAGCCTGCTATTAACAGAAACCACAACGTGCAGCAGTGTAAGGTACCATTATCTCTGCATGTGCACAGGAATTAACAGCTCTAGCCAATATAGATAATCCACCCTCTCATTTAAAGGAGGTAGGAAAGCTAAAAAAGGGATAATAGACATACCTGAGCTCAGCTGTAATACAGTCAATACTCTCTGGATGAGTCCTCCCCCAATAAACAATGTGTATTCAAAACACAAATTTAGCTGATGCAGAATGAGACTTTGGCATTTTGCCAAGGCATCTCATGACTTTCCTGTGTGCTGGTGGACTTAGCAAAAAGATCTTTAAGTTGCAGTGTGATCCTGTGAAGACTGATATTTCTTTAGGATTGAGAGGAGTTGTCATATTGCTGTTGTCAATACAGACTCTTTAGATTAGCTAGTGGTGCTTTCCATGGGTGCATATGTGCATTTCTACTCCAATAAAGCTGCTAAGCAGTTAAAGCTAAGCAGATCTATTTAAGAAGCACCCAGAGGACTCATGCATGTCCTGCTGCACAGTGAAGTCTGTCAGTACAGCAGTGAGGAGGAAGTGTGGGAAAATCCACCACTCAGGACTGCCAGCCTCCCTCACTGCTCCACTAGATTTTGTATACATATCTGTAAGCTCATTTAAACAAGAATACCAAATTCTTGTCTTTACAACCTTGATCTGCTCAAATGTCTGCATAGAATGGGATTTTTTTTCTTTTCCTTGCAGACTTGACCTCAAGGTAAACTGTGCTCAATCTTCATCAACACTGCTAGAGTAAGCCCACACCCCTAGTGCAGAGCTGTAATTCTAAACCAGGTGTTTCGGTAGATGAGAGCAGGTTTTTGGAGGTACCGGTTAAATAAATGGAGGTAATTCAAGTAAAGAGGGGTTCCTGTAATTAGCTTAGACTAGATACCTAGCTGTAAATAGCTCAGGTTTAATGAGCTGTATCTTCACTAAACTGTATTCTCATAAAATACAAGTGCACAGTTTAGCTGTGCGTTCTATCCTGTATATCACATAAATTATGATTTTCTTTTCCAGGTAGAAACTGGTGGACTGATTGATTCAGCAACAGGTTTCTTGGTTTTATTAATGGTAGTTTAGTGATTTGTGAGTAGTGGTCATTGGCAGATTGTTGGTTGGGATGTAATACTGATATCTGTAATGAATCATGGAGTGATGTGCAAGAAATGTCTGAAGAAAACTTCTCTTGCAATTTCAAAAAACATAATTTTGATATTTTTAATTTATGAGGTGAAATACACCAGTCTTTTGCATATATATAAGAGTATGTCATATTATAAAACTGAAGTGAAAACACACTGGTTTAAAATCTTGGTTTTTTATCATTAAACAGCTTTTTAGCAGAAAAAGCTTTTTATTGTGCAAAAGCTGATTGTTTGGGAAAAGTTTCAGCATAAACCCATGATTCCCCTTTTATTGTATCTCTCAAATTTCTATTGTTCCTTCAAATCCTGATTTTCTGAAAGGGCTTTCTGCGTCCTGAAGGTGAACTATAAAGCAATAATTTAGTTGTGCAATTGATTGAATTGCAAATAACTGCAGACAAAAATTGTCCAGAACACTGTGAAAGTGCTGAACATTCCAGTAGAGTTTACTGTATGTAAGATGAGAACTGACATTATGAACAGTCAGTCCATTTAAAGCAGTTTGGTGGGTAGGGTTTGTGAGGGAGTGGGCAGAGTTAACATCTCCTGTGAGAACTGGAGGTAATTGGTTCATCCCTGAACAGTGCTGCTGCAGCTGCTCCTGTTTATGGATTTCCAAATTAATGGAAGAGAGCACACAGATTTTAGTCTCTCCAGCAGTGTCTGATCTCGTCACAGTATGAGATTCTAAGGCATATAGGAATAATTTCCTCTTTGAGAATTTCTGCTGAGATGTGCCTAACACTCTGGTCCCAGGCTGAATTCTTTATAGCCTCTTTCTGGGTGGTTTTGCACAATTATGCTCAATTTCAAAATATCTGTCACTTTTAAACTCACCTAATACCATCTTGTTTCATGGACTTGGCACCAAACAAGCTAGTGATTCAAAGCTTTCTCTCAGCAGTCAGCAGGGAGAGAACATTTCCAGAAGGCAGGTGGAACAGGTTGCTCTGGGAGGTGCCTGTCTCTCTCCAGGGACTGTAGTGGAGATCTGGGCAAATTGGGTCCTAATCAGACAGCACAGATCCAGAAAATGAATTGATACATACCTGGGGATTAGTTTTTAGAGCAACTGTGAGATATTTTTTCAGCAAGGGCTGACTAAACTATCCTCCTTTCCACCTTATTAAATGCTGGGCAGGCACCCTGATAAACGTTTGCAAAAAGATTTTGCTTTGCTTCTCTTCAGCTTCCAAAGGAACTTGTAGCTGAGTCTGTAGCGCCCACTGTATTTAACTGACCCTTTAAGTGTTTCCCAGCTTTAAGAATCCAAGACTCAGAACAGAAGGTGCTCCTGAAGACTGAACTTGTTCCAAGGAGGTTGGCATTTGGAAAAAAATCATCTCTAGAGGATCTACCTATGCAAATAATCCCTGTGAAAGCTGACAGTCTTAAGCAACATCATGTAACAAAAGAGAAGTCTTTCAAAACTTTCTTTCTAGCTTCCCTGCAGAGTGATCATACCTATAGTTTTCTAGAAAGTTTTCTCTGCCTACACAAGTATTATATGGGGTTTTTTTCTAATGTCTTTGTAGGATTTTGATGATTTATCAGAAACAGATTTAAGCAATGAGGATCAGCATCATGTCAAGCCTGAACATACAGAGGATGAGCTTAAATCCAGGTTATTTCAGCTTGCTGCGAAAATGAGTGACAAGGAAACATCATCTGGTGAAGAACAAGAGTCAGAACCTGGAGCAGACCTGGAAAATCAGAAGGAGAGTTTGTCCTCAGAGGAAAATGGCAGAAGTATTCAGGAAGAGTTAAAGAAGGTAAGTGGTAAAGGACCGGAAGTAGTACTGTAAGAGTTAGATTCCAAAAAGAGAAAATTATGGCTAGAAAACTGAACCCAGTTGCTTAAAAAAGCCTCTGAGGTCCTTTATACTGGTCTGAGCCTGAACCCCTTGTGCAGCTAAAAGTTCAGTTAAGGTGTGTTTTCCTCTCTGTGAGGAACAGACAGCCTACAGCATCAGTTACAAGCAGGGAACTTAGCTTCTGCAACCAAACTGTTACCTGGGTAATATTAATGGAATTATGTCAGTTTATACTGGCTGAAAATCGACTTACACTTTTTGACTTTAAAACCTATCCAGTTTTCATTTTTTGTCCTTGCTAACCAGACAGTTTAAGTGGTTTTTTCCATCCTTTTAGTTGCTCCTGTCGTTGTAGTATCATGTAGTTCACACTGATGGCATAGATTCTTCTTTTTCATCTCTATCAAAATATTTAATGTTTCTTTAAAGCTTTCCAACCCTGTTACCTTGTCAGCTAATAGGCTTTTGAGAGTAGTAACATTTTCTAATGAAACTGAAATTCAGTGTTAGTTCTGATAGTGCCTGAGATCCTTTGTTTGTGCCATTTCACCCTGACAATGAGATACCAAATTTCAGTGTAACTCACAGGATTTACCACATCCTCTCTTCCCTTTCTACCTCTAAATTTCTCTTCAGATCATGTGGCGTGCTTGAATTTGGTGCTATAGGAGCCCAGTGCTGCCCCTTGCCAGTCAAGCACTCTTATTCCTTACACCCACTTAGGCTTATTCTAGTCTGCTGCACATCTTGACTTGCCTTTTAGGGTATTGTGTACACAGCAGCTCAGCTTTGACAAGGGAGGTAGACAATTCTCTAAAGAAAATCTATTTGTCATAATTTGAAAGGTGTTTTGTTCAAAATATGTAAAGAACTAATACACTGGAAGGTGAAAACAGGATCAAGTCATCCAGGCAGACGATAGAGATGCTGTCCAAGTATCCAGGAATGGTGTCACAAAAGCCAGTGCCCATCTGGAGTTGAATCTGTCAAGAGACACAAAGGGAAAACAAGTCTTCTAAAGGTCCATCAGCAGCAGAAGGCAGATGAGGTAAAGCTGGGCTCACTACTGCAGTGATCTGGTGACACAGAACATGGAAAAAGCCATTACACAACATTGTTTTCACCTCAGTTTACAGGTAAGATTTTCCCTCAAGAATCCCAGGCCCCTGAGACCTATGGGAAAGCCTGGAGCAGTGAAGACTTATCCTTGGTAGAGGAGGATCGAGTTAGCAAGTATTTCAAAACCTGGGGTGTGCACATGTGCATGGTGTCTGATAGGGATGCCCTTCAAACACCTGAGGGAACTGGCCCATGTCATTGTGAGCTTCATCTTTGAAAGATCATGGCAATCTGAGACATTCAGAGCTATGAATATTATTTATTTTGGCTTTAACAAGACTTTTAGTAGTCAAATGCAAAGGGAAAGGCAAGTCCTGCATCTGGGAAGTGATTAGCTCTGTTCAATATTGGTGAGGCCATTTCTGGAGTGCCGTGTCCTCTTTTGGGCTCCCCAGTACAAGGTACACATGGACACACTGAAATGGGTCCTGTGAAGGGCCACTGAATTGATTAAAAACAGGAGCATCTGTCATATGAGGAGAGGCTGAGAGAGCTGCCATTGTCTATCCAAGAAAAGAAGAGAAGGCTTGGGAGAATCTCTTCAGTGTTTAAATACCTGATGGGGAGAGTGGGAAGTGTTTGATGCGGGAAATAAAGTGGAAATGGAACTCTTTCCACTGACAGGAATGGAACCAGTGGGTACAAACTGAAACACAAAAAATCCCATCCAAATGAAAAACTTTTTCACTGTAATGATGTTTAAATACTGTAACAGGTTTCCCAGAAAGATTGTAGAGTCTGTGTCCTTGGATATAATCAAAACCTGACTGGACATGGCCCTGGGCATGTGCTTTGAGTAGAAGAGTTGGACTAGGTGATCCCCATACATTCCAAATGTAAGGAGCGTGTGACTCTGAGTTATTTAGCCATGGACTACACAGGAGTGTAAGTACCTTTGTTGTCATGTGTGAAAATACCTCCATGATGTACACACAACCTTTCCAGAGAAATCACATAAAGGCTTTATTATCAGAGCTTATTAGCAGTATTTAATTTGTTTTTATTTGGTTTGCAAAGACAAAATGGCAATATCACATTATTCAACAGCATATATGGGCTAGCTGGGTTATAACATGATGCAAATCAATTCCAGAATTAAAGGCTGTAAAGAGGACTTTCTGAAATGCTTCTGTAGAGAGAACTGAGCACAGAAAATCATAAATGTATATTTTTGGTGTACTTATTCATCTGCATGTATCTACATAGTAATGGTTGGTTTTTTTTCTCTCCTAATTTTCTTATTTCTTTAAAATTTGTCTGTCAGTTATTTAAAATAAAGCAAATATTGTTATCTTTTTCCTCAATAAAATTTTCTTAAGTTTTAAAAAAGAAAGGCTTACCATGTTCAGCAAAAAAGGAATGCTTGCAGTTCCTAATCCTTTATTTGATTTGGATAAAAAAGTTCTCTTCATTAATGGTCATAGTATATGCTCTTTTTGTCTATAATAAAGAAACCAGAATACTTCATGGTCTGGAATTCAGCAGAATTGGCAGGAGAAACTTCTCCAGGTGTAGGAAAACAAGCACACTGCTTTCATTCTTATTCCTGGCTGGTGTCCTTAAAGATACTTTAAAATCTGACGTGCCTTCTCTCTGGAAAGTTGGCTGGCCAACATCTTACAAGGAAATGCTGAAGATGGCAGTGTATAATACTGGCTGGGGCTGTGGCAGTCTGAAATACAGACATGCCTAAACTCATAAAAGATGCAATAACTTTAGGATGAGTAGATGTCATGTGAAAGACAAGCACAGAAAACCTATTTTCAGGCAACCAGTAATTTTAGATGCCTTCAAAGCCAGAAGTCCCAATATGCTGTCTCTTTAAAAAGCCTGGTTGTTGGAGAATGCACTTGTAGGGATTTACAGATCTTTCAGGCTTGCACTCACCATTATTGGTCAGAGACAGCCTCCTGACCTGGGCATTTGGTTTCAAATTAAATATACAGAAACATTAGTTCTGCCCCATTAAAATGAGAGCTGGAGTGCCTAGATTCTGCTTTTTGTTCCTGAACATAAATACTTTACTTTAGCCATCTTGCTTATATTTTAGCCATGCTGCTTGTCTTTGTTAATCTTCTGTTTTCATAAGCTTATTCTGGAACTCTTCAGCAACGTTAAATCACTAGGAATTTTTAGTTCTGACCATAGGATAAGACTTTAAAACATGTATTGTTTTTGGATCACTGGAAATTAAGTACCTGGTACCTTATCTGACCTTCACTTGTCTGTGCCTTTAAAAACCTGGACTTCTGTTTTAATGGAAATTGGGAATCTCATGTAATCACACAATGAGCTGATGCTTTAAAAAGAGTATTTAGTATATTATGATCTGAAGTGGTGGTAAAAAATATCTTTAATGGAGAGTTAGCTGAAGTTTGGCATTTATGGGTTCTCAGTTCTCACTTCAAATTGAGTTTTGAGTTGTATGTCTGCCTTTAAGATGTAAATTTGAATATGATGACCTTTGAGTTAAGTATTTAGTTCATCTGGGATACCTAAGGTTGGTATTAATTAACACAAGTTAATTTTGAGACTTACACTTAAATCTTCTTAGATTTTCAGCACCTTCATTTTCATTATCCCTCAGTTTGTGATTACTTAAAATGGTCTTGTGGAGATCCACCACTCTCATTTTAAAACAAACATAATCCTGCAGCACTTGTTTTTATGGAAAATATTTTGTGCTTCTTTGGCTACAGAAGTAGTTCATGGTCTTTCTGGGGTATGCAGAGCCCTGAAAAGTCTGTTTGTCTTAGTTGTGCAGTGAAAGGCCATGGTTTCTACCAAAAACCATGCTTAGGGCAGAGCCACTCTAAACTTCAGGTGTGAACAAACCAAAATTCTAATTGTGCAACTGTTGTCTTAGTGAAACATCTTGTACTAGCACAATGATTTGCAAAGTTCTTTTTGTCTTGCTCTTTTTTTTTCTTTTTTTTTTTTTTTGTTTTGATTAGTTGGTTAGTTTTTGCTTTATTTCCTCAAACCCTAAATGAATGCCTAAAGAAAAAAGCAAAATGTAAATTCCCTTTGAAGTATTCTAATGGTACTGATCCTGAGAGTGGCAAGCATGATAAATGGGATGTATTCAGTTTGTACTCTCCTCCATCCATTCTCCTTCTCTTTTAATGCTTTCATGAAGATAAAGTGACTGGGTCTTTATTTCATGGTATATGCCAGAATTACATTCTAGCAGGCGATTTTGGAGACTGCATTTTGAATGCAGTCTATCCCTGTGACCACCTTCTCAGAAACTATAAAGATGATGTTAAACAACAGATTAGTCCCTGCCATTTTTTCAAATTGCCTACATAGAATAAAAATTGAAATAGTTGTTAAAACCTTGCTTGTGTTTTTTTTTCTTTTTTTCTCCTTCTACTTAGTACTACAACTTGCTTAAGATATACCAATGAGCAAGCGAGTTAAACTTCCACAATAATGTGGAGTTTCTCTCCCCTTTGCATTAGCTTGATGCAATGTTCTGTGTGCTTCAGGAATTTCTTTAAATCCCTTTATGCCTTTATTTCTGCTCAGAGAATCTTACAACCAAGGCTTATTAACTTTGTTTAAATCCTGCTGTTGTCTGTTGACATTACTACATGACCCAATAGCTCTTTTTCTGAATGACAACCTCTAAGTGAGTTTGTTAAGTAGCACAGCGGGATCCTGTTTCCTAAGTGAAAGCTCCCAAGTCTTGACAGTATGAATAACAGCATAAATAATCTTTTCATTAAATATTTATGCTTCCATTCTCTGGAAACATTTTATTCTTCTTAGGTTTTAAAAAGCTGTATTTTGGGGAAATTATGAACTATGAATAACATTTTCATGTTGGTTTTTGCCAGAGGCCTATTTCCTTTGTTTCAAGAGAGTATATCTTACTTTTGTCACCAGGTAAATTAGCACTGTTCAACTACTGGTATAATGAGGTGAACACTTGTTAGAAAGTCTGCCTGGCCTCTCTCTTTTCAGCAAGAAGAATATCCAGTAGCTGTGCATGTGGATGCATGTTACTGCAGAAGAGAGAGCCAACTCCCTGGTGTGTATGCTGGTGGCTGTGCTCAGGGCTGGCCTTGGAGGGGGTGGCCAGGGCTTGGTAAGGGAAGCCAGGCAAGGATGGGGCTCACTGTACTCTGTCAGCAGAGAGACATCTACTTACAGCCTTGATGGAGCTGGAGAATGGCATTGGACATGCACATGCCAGTGAATCCCTCCTGTGTACCACAGACCTGTTGAAGCATCACAGCAGGGATATCTGGGTTGCTGAAACAGCAGTGCTGAGTTTCCGAGAGTGAGCATGTGTCTCCTGGTGGCTGGGCTTCTTTAGGTATTTGTGCTGGTGCAGGCACTGTCCTCACAGAACATGATGTCATAGTTTTTGTGATCATTATCTTGCAACTGCCTGAATTCCTGGGTATTTTGGCTGGTGTTTTGTCCTGGGTATGTTTGGCTGCCTTGGTTCAGGCAGGGGTTTATAGGAAACTGCTATCTAGCTTCATATGCCTAAAAGCTTTAGAAGTCTCTGAGTAAAAGTTTCTAAAGGAGAATCACGTGGATCACTTTGGCCAGAAAACACAACAGCATAAGTACAGTAGCTTTACTACATTGCTGCTATTATAGTAGTAATGCTGAACAGTGTAGTGCAATGATATCTTCCTGGGTAAACAGCTTGGAAGGTATTTGTGTGTCTGTTGTTTCACTTTTTTGTGTGCAAGGTGCTCAGACTAATTCTTGTGTTTTCATGGATCATTGCTTTTAAGATTATGTTAATTATCTGGGCAGTCTCCCAAAGTCCAGGATTGAAAACTGAATGTGGGCAGCATTGTAAAAAGTGATCTTTAAGGTCTATGAGCTGCAAATAATCTATGCACAGCAGAGAAAAAAGATTTTGGTTAGGGAAGGTGAAAAGAGGTATGAGACAACAATCTTCACATTGGGCTAATGGATCCAAAGTTTTAAGTTCTCAATTTAATAAAGCAATAAATTATATGTTCAACTTTAAACTGAGGTTAAAATTCCCATTGAAGGTGTTTCTCCTATATATTTGCTATTAATCAGTCTTTAGTATGAATTTTCAAGCCGATTATTTTGTCAAAATCTGAGCCTTTTCAAGTATTGAGACCATAAACATTTACTTTTTAAAGTTTTCAAAGTGAGTAGTGATGTTTGTGTACCACCAATTCTGACACTTTCTGGGCTCAACACAGTTGCATAAATATGGATGTAGATAGAACATCTGAGATATCTTAGAGCGCCCCACAGGGCTTAAGCTGATAGTTCAGAAGAAACACAAATCTCCCAGGTCCATGTCATATCCGACAGCATTGTTTCAAAATCCTCACACACTTCAAGCTGTTTCAAATTGCACTTTGTCTACCTGTGTTTAAGCAATTGAATCAAAGCCCTGTTGGATGTACTGGTGAAGGGCAGAAGAGGTGACAATTCAGCTGCCTTCACATGGGGAGTGCAGTGTCTTTGTAAGCAGCGTTTTTCTCATAGTCTCACTTTTGACACTTGCATGCCTGCGCACCCAAGCCAGCTCTGTCCAGTGTGCATGCAAGGGGAATCTCCTTCAGTTCTCTCTTTGCCAAAGATTTATTTACTTAGGGAGAAAATGTCCAAGCCATTCTACAAATACAGTTGCAGAAAAACAGTGAGCATTAGTGTAAGCTGCTAGAACAAAATGATGGGAAAATAGACTTTTTTTTACTACTATTTTGTCTTCTTTTGTAAGCTGCCCTGAGACTTGGCAGTGAAAACTGACCTCTTTCAGATCTAGCTGGAAGAGTTTCAAGGGAATGCTGCTCCTCAGCTGGAAGATACTTCTGTCACAGCACAGCCATCAGGGCAACTGTGGTTTTGTCCTTATTTCAAGTCAAAACCAGTCAGTTCAAACAGGCCCAAGGAAATCAGGGAGATTACTGTAAGCCTACTGGCTGCTCACTGGAGACTTGTACAATGAAGGGTTTTACTTGTTTGTTTTGGGACAGTGAGGCCAGGAGAGAGACAGCAGCAAACAGTAGGAAGTGATTTGGGACAAGACGTCTTACTTAACTTAGCCCAGGTGTTTCCCACATGGGCATCTGACTATGGCATAAGTGAGGTACAGACTCTTTGGTAACTACTGTCCAAATTGCTGCCATGTACACTCCAGAAGTGAAGATAGCTGGCTATTCTTCTTCTTAACACTGTTGCAAAAGTATTTTTCCATTCCTAGGGATATTTCTTGTGATGGTAGAAAAATTATATTTTCCCTCTGTTTCATTTTATAAACAATTGTGTGTGATATGCAATATCTGTTTTAATGAGGTCTGTTACTCTAAATCTCACTAATAAAATTAAATTAGGCATTGCTTTATTTTAAATATTTTAGTAATAAATGTAAAATCTAAAGTTTATTCTATTTAAATTGTGGTAGTTTCTTTATCCTTTCTGTTTCTCCTAAGCTTCCCCGTAAGTCTAAACCTATATAGTTGTTAACCTCTGTAGCTGTTAATGTAACTTTTCTGCCTTTTTATTTAACTGCTTTCCCACTATCTAGGAAAAACAAAAGGCTTTTGATCTTCATTTAAAGCTGCAGTTTTTATCCACTGTATTGCAGCAGGTGAGAAAACTTTGTTTTGTTTGTGTCTTCTTACATCTCTGATATAGTAAGAGATGCCTTAACGTGATATTGAGGGTTTCCACATTTCCCAATCAGCATTCTCAAACTCAAAATGTTTTCCTGGAAATACCAGGCCTGAAAAACCATACCTTTTGGCTACAATCAATAATCACTGCAGAAAATTATTTTAAAATCACAGTTAACATGTGGAGCAGACTGGCTCCCTTATTTCGTCTTGTGATGAAAATTTGGTTTTATCAGTAAAGAAGAACAGAGGACAAAGATAAGGTGTATGAACTTTCTATTCTCATGTACTCACCTATATTAAGAAATTTGGAAGGAAGTTTTCTGACCATAGTGGTCTTCAAAAATCTTTCTAACCTCTCAATTTAAAAAATAATCAAAACCCTTAATTCATTGTAGATTTTGTACAGTAAGTATGTATTTTCTCACTTTGCTGCTAGTGACTGTTGCTTATCATTCTTCTAGGTGGAAAGAGGCATCATATTCTGTGCTATTTGATTCTCAGCTCACAAGGATGACATATAAAAAAATATTTTCTTTATACTCCCTGAGCAAATATATGCTTATCTTATATTTTAAAATACCTGCTGTTTTTAATATGTCATACATCATTATCTCAGTCATAAAATAAGAATCACTTTTCTTGTGTTAGAAGTTGATGCTTAATTTACCAAGACACTTCTCCTCTCAATTTTTTTATTTTTTCCTTGCTCTTAATTTTGTCCTATGAGTTTTAATCATCTTTTAATTATTTTGACTTTATTTAGTAAAAACATCAGTGGTGAAATTAGAGAAAAAGTGTTTTTCCATTTGTGTAATGTCATCGGTCTGTGTCCATTGTATATCAGAACCCTGTGTGGATTTTAAGATGTAAATATTTTAATTTCCAACTTAGCCTATAATATTTCACCTTCCGGAAAATCACTTCCTTTCTCATGATTATAGGCAATTGTCTCTAGAAATAAGGCATTAAAAGTTAATAGGCATAACATATGTAACTACACTAGGACAGTGGATTGAATTAGTAAAATGTAATATTCAGAATTACCTAGCACAGTCAAAAAGAGCAACTTTATTTCTCTGTGTTGTACTTTGGAGAGTATCAGTAGAATAATAGTGCTCAGCCTGTAAGATAATTTCGCTTTCTTTTTCTAAAAGAATGCCCATAAATTAAGATATTGATGTTAAAGGTCAAGGCAGGAAGTCTTAAACTTGAACGGAAGAGTAATTCCTTGATAGCACAGATTATCATGGTATACTTGTCTGACATCAAACGGCCAGGAAAAATTTAGCCTTTTTTTTCCCCACAGTTTCTGTGGTAATGAGTGGTTAGGGCTCACTTTTGTGCCAAAGATCTTTTGAGGGTCAGGGCTGATGACTGCCACAGATAGCTGGGCATTGATGGCTCTTTTCTTCCCACACTGTGACTTGCGTCCCAGATTTTGCTGGCCTGTGAAGGACTTTTGTTGGGCTTTTCAGGCCTTCTCAAAACTCCACTATGAACTCCCATAGGGTGGGGTGATGAGTGAGACAGGTTTGGGGTTTGCTTTTGTTTTCACCCAGCTTGGATTCAGTCAGGTTACTCTGAAAGGATGAGTTAATCCATGCAAAGAAAAACTTACCTTCTCCCCAGCTCCCCTTAACTCCCTACATAAAAAGAGGGATATTGACTGTGACTCAGTGCATGACATAACGCCTTGACACTGGAGCTGAAAATGATTGCGCCACAAGTCATCAAGGATGTGGTCAATACTGCCAGGACTGCTAGTGATGGAAAGGTGTTCTTGCTCTACTTCTTGATCTAACTATTCATGTCACTATTCCCTGTTGAATTGCATGTCACCCCCTCCTATGCTCTTTAAAAGAGCCGAATGATGACATTGTAGTGGCAGAAAAAAAGAAAACACTAATGGCTGAGTACAATGGGCAGAAAAACATAGTGCTAGTAATAGAGAACTTAACTATTTTTAGAGCATCCAAAATAAAAACCATACTGTTCATACAAAGGAAAGGATGTGAAAATGTCACAGGCTGCTGAGATGCATACAAACACTTTAAGCTCACCTGCTCTTAGCAGTTTGGGTACTTAATATTGCTTCAATTTTATCATCCTGTTTTCCTTCTGTTACTTGTGCAAGAATGCAAATAATGCTCTATAAAGCACCTTCCAGTGTAGCATGTTGGAGTTAAACAACAGAAGAAATACTGTCAACATCAACAGTGAAAGGAAAGAGAGACAGCAGAAAGAAAGGGAAGTGGCTAACAGTTTATCTTTAGACCACTGAAACATAATTTTCTCAAAACAGGACATTTGACAAATAGAAATAACAGTAAAGAAGTTTTACAAGATATTTTTTATATTCAGGGCAAACATGTATGTATGTATGCTTGCATACACACACATTTTTATAATTTCATTGGTTTTACGACTCAGCCACAAAGAACTCAGAGAAATCAAGCATGTTCTTTTGACTGTGTCCTTAACATGTTGGATGTTAATTATCATAAAAATGATAAATGCATGTTTTCCTCATTCCATTTGATGCTTAGTCTCAAATTCAGTAAAAAAAATAAAATCCTTTACTAATGAAATATTCATACTTGATCTGCTGCATGGATTTAATTTGGGAGTGGTGGTGTTAATTCAGGTGTATGGTGGCACAGTTGAAATTCAAATTCATCCCAGAGTTTCAAAAAGAGTGGTTGCACTTAGCTTTCCTGTGCTGGATATTTGTACCAGAGATTACTTTCTACATCTACAACATCCATATTAGTTCTCTAACTTGCTTGACACGACAGAGCTTGGGTCATGGCATGACAGTTGTCTCTGAGTCCCTTAGAGCTGTAAACAATGACCTTTCCTGCAAGAACAAGATAAATTAGACAACCAAGAGGTGTTTGGAGCAATTTGAAATCCACCTACCAGGATGATCTTGATGTGTGTATGTCTGAATTTCAGGTGATTCTTATATGATTTTGTAAATCCTAAGTTTGACATGGGTGGTCAGGGAAGGGAGATTTTTGTGAAGCACTAAAACTCTGTGACACATTCCCTTTTTTATTATTATTGTTTTTTTAAATTTCTTTTGGGTTTTTCCCATTACAAATGTTAAATAATTATATCTGAAGTACCTCAAAATATTTGAAAACTGACCATTTTGATCATGAGCTGCTTTAACTGCATTTAACATGTGCTCAAAAGGAGGGTAAAACATAAAGAAAATCATTAACTGAGTATCCAGATTTTTACAAACCACATTTCTGCACCTGTGGTGGTTTAGACTGGACATTAGGAAGCATTTCTTCATTTTGAGGGGCTCAAACACTGGTTTCCTAGAAAGGTGGTCAATGCCCAATCCTGTCAGTGTTTAAGAGGCATTTGTCAAATATCCTTAACAACATGCTTTAAATTTGGTCAGCCCTAAAGTAGTCAGGTAGCTAGACTAAGTGATTATTCATCATCTTCCAAATGAAAAGAATATTCTATTCTATTCTATTCTATTCTATTCTATTCTATTCTATTCTATTCTATTCTATTCTATTCTATTCTATTCTATTCTATTCTATTCTATTCCATTCCATTCCATTCCATTCCATTCTTTCCTGTTGAACTTCTTTGTCCCTGTCCATTACCTCTTGAGAAGCCAGGGTATTTTTCACTCAAATTCTTGATTTCACATAGATTTCTATCACAGACCCCTTTACCTGGAAAACAGAAAAATTATTTTATAGTAATTGGTCTGCAAAAAATGCCAATATGGATCCCCATATTGTGGTATAAAAATAGCTTTTTCTAATTTAATTTAATTTTTTTAAATTCATCTTTAACTACAAAAGAAAACAAAAAATTTGAGAAATAACGAACACTAGTGAGGCTACAGTTCTTGAAATGGAGAACATACATCAGCGAATATGATGAAGAATATTGTAGTGTGTGGCCTTCATCCTTTTTTGTTCACTACTCACAGAATATAAGAACTAGGTACTTGTGGAAGTAAATAACAAAAGAAAGTAGCATTGATTTCTCTGTTCTTTCCTAAAAAATTATTGATCTTTTTTTAACCTAATTGGCACTTATGAAAATAAATGGAAAAATACAGTAGGCTGTTCATGGGGTTCAAGTATTTGTTCTCAGTAAGAGAGTCCCAGGCCTGCTTGTTTGGAGCTGTGTTGGCTGTCCTAACAAGCTAAAGATTGAGTGCTGTAGCATACTGTATTTGCTTTGTTCTTCTTCTCTTTAATCTCTCATTCTAATTATTTCTTGGAATTCAGATGAGTAATAGTGCTAAAGATGCCTTAATGTATTGATACGTAACAATTGAGTATGTACTGCTAAAAATGTAGCTTTTCCGTAGAAGTCTTATCTAACATAAGAACAGACAGCTGATTAAAGAAAAGAGATAATGAAAGAGATAAAGAAAGTTCCAATTTAACCCATCAGAAATTGTGGGAATCAAAAGAACATTATTTCTCCTGTATCCTGCCCCTAGACATTTTTAGTCAGTTATACTCTCCTGTACCATAGAATTTACTGTATAGAATCCAAAGACTATCCATTTCCTCCATACTGCTCCACAAATACTTTGTGAGACATATGAGCCCCTAGTTCACATGCATAAGTATTTGAGGAATTAATTAAATTTTGGTTTAAATTTTTCCACACTTTCTTTTAGGCAAAGCAACACTTAAAGGTATTGCACGTATATTCAGTATTTTTATTGGCTTCAACAAGCTTTGGCTCAGTCTCCAAGCTGTATAGTGCAGATGTTGAGCTTGGTGCTTGAAGGTACATCAGGTGAAATTTTATTCCTTCATCAGAGAAGTTGTCCTGAAGTTTAAAGCTATGTGAGAATCATAAGAATCAGGACAGTTAGTTACAAATTACAAGTAAGGAACACTGATAAAAAGGTTTTCAGTTGTTTTTAAAAGAAATCGATAAAACTGCATGCTTTTCCTTGGTATCTGATATAATTTATTCCATATTTTAAAAATAGGTAAATTGAAATTAAAAAAAAATAAAAGTATACAAGTGTCTGTACACTTATAGCTCAATCTTTGTTTGTTTGGGGTCATCATATAATTCATAGTAAGCATTTTAGTAAAATGCTATCCTTACAGGGCTGCTGAAGATTCCCATGTTTGTATCCACAATGAAATGGCTCCTGTGGATACAGACATAGATGATGTCCAAAAAGTAAAATAGTGTTTTAAAAGTTGTTTAAAACACTTTTGCAAAAACAGCTTTATGTAGCTCAGTTAGAGTTTAAAGCTGGATACCTGTTTGCTCCTTTGGGATAAGATTTGGACCATCCCTCCAGTAGAATTGTGTTGTAGAAGAATTGCATGTGTATGTTATTTTGCATGCTGTAGCAGTGTGGGTATGTGAGAAAGGGAAGGAGGAGAAGGCAAATAAATTCCAATACATTACATGGTTCTTGTGTCTGCAGCAGAGATCATGGATATGGTTTTAGCACAGCTAAAGCTGTGGCTTGTGGAAGGGGATTTATATCTTACCCCACTGTACTAATTTAATGCTGTTGTTTTCTCTGTCTGTTCTTGTAACAAAATAGAAGTACTCTGCTGTCTCTCTCTGCAACATATCTACAGAAGTCCTGAAAGTCATCAATGCCACTGAAGAACTAATAGCAGAATCCACTGATCCCTGCGATTTCCCAGATGACATTCAGGACAGAGGAAGAGGAACCCTCCCACTGGGCACAGATCCTGTCAGACTCGATGAGCAGCTCACCACACTGGAAGAAAATGTAAGAAGATGAATCAGTATGTGAAAGAGTCACATTGTGTGAGTGAGTGAGGGCACCTGTTTGTGTGCACCAACTTGAAAGGGAAAGCACATGGGCAGCATCAGAGAATGTTCAAAATTAATTTGGATTCTTAACCAAATACATAAATAGAAAAAAAAAGTATTTCAACGGTGCTTAACTGTGTCAGTGGGGTTTTTTTAATATGTACTTTAAAATATTGAGGGGAGGGGTAGTTGGATGCTTTGGGGTTTATAAGTAAATTTAGGAATTCTATCTCAAAAGCTCATTTATGCCCTCCACACCTCTATGGCAGTGTGGCTTTGCCATGCCTGACGAAAACCACACATCTCCCAGTCTCAGCACAACCTCATCACTCCAAGGACAGGTGGGGAAAGCATGTTCCCAGTTACACAAAGAAGTGGAGAAGTTCTACGTCACCAGCACACCATGCTAAGCACGCAGGGAGCTGGAGCTGCCCTCTGCACCATTGGAAAAAGCAAGCTGGAGAATCAGAATTAAACAAACATTTGTTTGGCCAAGTCCAAATCATCCATCCTTTTTCATGAATGCCTGTTATCTGCAGGAGAAAGTACAATGCCAAATCATAGAAGGAAGTCACTACTCATTGGAAATTTTTGTGAATCCACTTAATGGAGTTGGTACACTTTTAACTTTTGATTTTTGTCTTCTTCCCACATTTAAGTGATTACATTTCAGTACTCTTTCCCTTCATTAGGAGCTCTTAAAGATCTCATAGGAATCTGCACTGTCCCATTATATCATCCTGATCAATTTAAGAAAAGAAATTCTGGTTTTCCTTAGCCAGAGAAAATTTTCAGGCAGAATTTCCTCTTAGAGGCTAAAATCAGTTTCTTCCACAGAAATACATTTCCACAGCAGCCTCAGGCTAAGAACTGAGTAGAAGATATTCTATGGCACTAAAAGCCAATCCTGGCACTGGACTCTCTCTCATGAAATAATAAAGTATCTTAAATGTCCAAACACCACACAATTCATCTGGTAGGAGAATGAATATAGAATAAAAATCCAAGTCCAGGCTGGTCCACATCTTCAGAAGAACTAAGAAATTCTGCAGGACAGAGAGCAATTTGGGGAAATCTGCTCGCACGTTTTTTTTTCTGTGGAGAACTGTGTTGTAAACTATCTAAGGTGCATGTTTTTTTCCTCAATTGCACTCAGATAATCCCTCCCAGCGATGTGGAACTTTGGCACCTGTGGTGCTGTGGCCTCTAATAATTAATTTGGGCCAAGCATTTCTCACTGAGCAGATGCTGGGCACAGAGGCAGAGCATTTCTTGCTTTGACTTTGCCCTCGCTGCACATCTCTGGTTTAGCTTCTCCCAGTTCCCTGCAGAATTCACTAGGTATCCAGCTCAGTATATCTTTCTCTGTACCACACAGGACATGAAGTAGGTGAAAAAAGCTTCAGTTTAAAGATTTTACCATTACACTCCATGGTAAAGAGCCTTTAGAAATCCAGGAAACCATAACTTTTCCCATTACAGCAGGGGCCATATCTACATGAACCACATCCTCTGCAGCAACTTCTGGGTGTTTATAAACACTTTGTTCATTTTTGCTCTGTCTAGCCTTTTGAGGGTTGTTTATGCAATAATGTGGAGAATGTAGGGCCATCTGTACCAGCAAAAGGTTGGGGTTTTGTGGAAGTTACCTAAATGATGGTAAAATAAGTCTCCACAATCTAAATGTGAATGTATGAATAAGGGCATCATTTAGGGGAGACCTGCAAGGACACCATTGCTGTTTGAAAGTGTAACAATTGTCCAGGTAAAGAGAACATTCTTTAGAAAAATATTTTCTTTTCAGCTGGAAAGTGTTCATTAACGTTTCTCAAATGTGGGGGCTCATTGAGTTACAGAAACACTATGACCTTTCTTTCCCACATTTTTATATCAGACTATTTTCTTTAGATTTTTTCCCCCCTCTTGAAAAGGATATCTTACTGTGCAGAGATTTTTGCCACAGCACTTAAATGCATCTTTTCTTTTTCTAAAGATGCTGTTGTTCAAAATGTTCTTTCTTCTTTCTCTAAGCTTTTAGATGTGACAGAGAAATCTAAAAAAATCACCTTTTAATCTGAACCGGCTGCGGTATGTCATACTTAAAAGATGTATAATTTAAATGAATGGTAAGAATAATTTAACCCCACAAAAACAGAAGCATTTCTATTTAAATCATCATGTTGACTTTATGGACCACCTGTCTCCCCAGGTACTTCAGCAAAGATGTTACATCAGCTCACATATTTTTTTGGGGTATGTTTTTCAAAGATTTCATGCCAGCAGTTAGGAAGTGTGCTTACAAGATGCAATTTGTACAGATGTAGTGATTTTGTTTCTTAGCAAAGTCATGTGCATGAAAAAAACCTATCTACAACTGATACAAAGTAAAAAGAAAACTATTTAAAGCAATTAAGGAACAATAATGAAATAGAAAAATAATAAAAAATAAACAAATTTCAATCTGGTCATTCTCCACCATTTTGATCCATGAAGTCACAGCATTGCCATAAATTATTTTAATTATCTCTTATGTCAAAGGACTGAATGATCCAGGATTTTAGGCAGATACAATGACTGGAATGGAAGATGTATGAAATGAAGGTATTGCTCAAGGATCTGCTTCAGATCCTGTTTGCTTTCCCCTTGAACCCTGAAGTCAGCCACAGCCATTTAATTTATGCTGGGTTTGTAACAACATAGTATTTACTGCTATTGCAATGGGGAAAATCAGAATATATATTTCATTTCCACTGTGCTGTTACCAGCCTCATGGAAACAGGTCTCTTGGCTAAGGAGTAAATGGGCAAAAAGTGCAGTATTTTCATGTACTTCTGCACAATTTTAAGCACAGATATCAAAAACTAATGCTTGAAAATTACCCTTTTCTATGAACCAGTGACCTCCATGTACCTTAGGAGGTTTGAGGAATAAAAGAAATAATAAAATACAGTGTATCACGAATTACTCCTCTGAGGGGCTGAATGGGAAATGACACCTTTAGCTGTAGTTATAGATACCAGAGGTAGGCCAAAATAGTAAGAGTTGTTCATTTTTAGGGAAGAACTCTGAATTATAAAGTCAGTAATTCTTTCTTACATGGCCCAAATAAGCTTATTGATCCTCCACAGATACACTCAAAGGCCCAGGAGGTGGGAAGATTTTGCCTGCTGCATATTTGGGTGAGAGCAGGATGGGATGGACAATTGTTATACATATAAGCACTTTTACTCCATAGGAAGTTAATAACTATTTGCTGCTGAACAGTTATTAATGCAGTTTTTACTTCCTGAAGGCATCAAGTGGGTTTAAAGAAAAGCTTTATATGAGGAGTGATGTGTTGACTTCCCTTTGTAGACTTAGCCTGTTATGCGATTGAATATCAATAATGAAAAAGCAGACTTTTCAACCTTTTCCTTTGCTGATCAATCTGGAATAAATCTGGCTTGGCATATCATTGTAGCACCTATGAAATCTGCAATGCAGTCACCTTGTTCATCCCTTCTCTTGGTGGATGTGTGTTTTTCAGATTATTTCCCCATGACTTTCCTCTGCCAGGTAAATCTCCCTTTGGTGGACTAGCAAGCAGGGAAGCTTGCAGGTATGATGGAAAAAGCAGCCTGCTCAAAGCTGCATGCCCACAAACCATGAATCACTGACAACCTGTCCCTGCCTTTGCCCCACAGGTGTACCTGACAGCCAGCACGGTGTATGGGCTGGAGGGGCAGCTGACCAACCTGGAAGATGCCGCACGCAAGATCAACAGTGTTACTGAGGAATCCGAGCTGGCTGATCTGGAGGATCAGGTGGCCACAGCAGCTGCCCAGGTTCATCATGCAGAGCTTCAGGTGAGGACAGCAGCTCCTCCTCATCTGCAGGTTTCACAGTGCCTTGCCTAACATCCCCCTCACCGTACACACCTTAAATATTCTTCTGTACTGCTGTAGTCTTATGATCTAAGGATGCTGACTGCATTACACAAGCTGAGCAGAGCATAACAGAGCTATATAACTCAGCCCAGCCAGATGTACTGTATCCCTTTGTTTCTTTCCTCAGCTTGGTTTTGGACATGGCACTGCAGCAGCCTCTTACTGCAGTACTAATGCTGGATTGCTCCTAGCTGCCAGGCAGCTCCCATGCTGCGCTCCGTGTCATGTGCGTGGCCCCAGTCAGACAGCAAATAGAGTCTAAGGCAGTTTATATAATCAGCAGCTTGTCAAGGACTTTCCAAAAGATGCCACTCTTAGCAGCTTTCTACCAGCAAAGGCCAATGGCAGCCAGAAGCTGAACCAAGGACAGAGCCTAGAGCTTGCATGCTTGCCGTGGGATTTAGGTGCTAAGCAGCACACATCCCAGCCAAAAGCAAGGACTCTGGTGCACTGTGATCTAGCACCACTCTAGCAGGCTCCAGAAAGTCCAGGGCTCAGAACACATTGTGATCTGGTGCTAAAAGCTGAACAAGATAATGCTTCCAGACGTCAAGGGGCTGACACTGCTTACAGCTCACTGCCCAGTCTGTACCTAGCAAAATGCTCTGACCTGACTGTGTCAGGGTTTAATGGGAAGTACCTGATGATTTTACTCAGTGGAAGCATGCTCAAATCAGGACTGAGCAAAGATCTGAGAGCCTGACATGTCTCTGATGTCAGAAGTGCATTGCTGTACTATTTGGCAAACTGGCAGAGGTGTTTTCTTGGCTTTGGTCATTATTTTAGAGTAAATCTGTTAATGGGTGTGAGAGGGAGGAGGAGAGAGGCCTAAGCTATGTAAGGAGGCCAATGGAAGATCTTCTGCAGAGTGAAGCCAACTTCCAGTGGCTTCAGGTGTCATTGTGAATCAGCTGTTGGGTTATATGTCTGACTTCTCTGACTCTTCTTTCTCTTTTGTCAACACTTGTCTCCACTACTCTCAATATCAGACAACTTTCCCTGGCAATTTGTTTTCCATTCAGTATTTTTATATAGTGTGTGCCTGCATTTATGCATGTTTGTATTTAATATATACATTTGAACTATATATATTTAAGATCAAATGTTTAGATTTTGTGACAAAGGATGTACTTTGCATGTGCATGAAATTAATTTTGAGTTAGAAAATATGTCCCACAAAGTCAGTCTTTGAATGTAGCCTTTTAAAAACATAGCTTGAATGAATTTGGGATTATGCAGCTAGAGGTAATTGGGAGATAGCAGATGCAGGTTTTTCTCTTCTCCTTTCTGTTTTTCCTCAAAAGGAGTAAAATGCCTCTTCTTTGGAGTCACGAGGTAGGTTGGATTGTTCTTTTACTCCATCTTTACTAACAAATTAAGCCCCTTTAAATGTCAGGATTAAAGAATGCAGGAAAGTGTCAGAATTGCTGAAGAAGTTAGCCATCTGTTTATATTTTCTTATTAAAGAGAATTTTACTGGGGGAGGGTTATATTTCAGTAGTGGCATCCACAGTAATTTTAAAACTTCTTTTCCCCCCTCCCCATCTGTCTGTCTCTCTCTTTTATTTTCTTTGAAGATTTCAGATATTGAGAGCAGAATATCAGCTCTCACTGTTGCAGGCTTGAACGTGGCTCCCTGTGTTCGCCTGACAAGGAAACGGGATCAAAAGCAAACAAACCAGGTGCCAGAACATTATGTAGTATTCAAAAATACATTGGGGAAATCTTGCCTTTTTATCTGTAATGGAGTTGAGTAATGCATATGTGTTGTTTACAGATGCATACAATAGACACATCAAGACAGCAGAGGAGAAAACTTCCAGCTCCGCCAATAAAAGGTGCGCCTAAAGTATTATGTCAGTGGGGAAGAGAGAGAGACTCTCTCTTTGTAAGATTCAATATAATGTACAGGTCAGCAAAGTAGGGAAAATCTAAAGTTATGAAATGAACAGAGAAAGCCTAATAGACTGTCCCATCCTTCTCATTTTCTATGTACTTGCATTGTATAAAATACCACTTTGTCACATTTAAAAGCATCACCACTTTCTCTTCAGTGAAAGTTGTGACAGTGACAAGTAAACAAGAGCAGAGGCAGAAGGCTGGAAAAAGCAAATGAAGAATGCTGAATACTTGCCCTGCAAGAGGAGTGCTGCTGCTGCTGCAGCACAGCTGGGCACCACACAGTGTGGCTGCCACCCTCCACAACCCACCACTTCTTTAAAGTCTACATTTGATTATTTCAGTCTGTATGAAATAGCTCAGCAATGTTCCTGGAATGTCAGAGAATGACTGTGAAAAGTCTTTATAAAATCAAGTGGGGTTTTTTTTCATGATTTTTTTGGGTTTTTTTTAAACTCTCTCATGCATTATCTCTGAAAATTCTAGGGCTTGGTTCACAGGACTATTCTTTTGTAATTCCACTGATTGGCATGGCATCAAACTTTAACTTATTTGGAGTACCATACCCTGCTGTTTTTAATTTAAATTAAATCCATCTTTTCTCATACATCTTAGGGAAAGTTTTATCTCTCTAGAAGCTGTGACTCTTCAGAAGTATTTTTATATCTGCTTCAATCTCTTATGTGAAAAATCTCCCTTTCTGTATTTTTCTCAGGTGAAAAAATAGATGGTTCTCCAGTTACCACTGTCAGAACGTTTAACAGAAACTTCATGCTTCAAGGATCTCTAACACAAAGAACTAAAGAAAGGAAAAGCACTGCCAAGGACTTAATGGTAAACAAATGGTTTTAAAACTGTGTTAAAAGCAGTCAAATAGAGAGCAGTATCTGTGTAGACAGGTGTATTTCAGGATCTTCAGAAATCTTCTATTTATAGTTTGAGGAAAAATAATAGAGACTGCTGAGGTAACTCTTGAGCAAATATGACTAGTGTCCTGGAAGGTGTCTGACTATATACCATAGAATAGCAGCTCCTGAATGTCAGCCTGTGATGGTGTAGCCTGGCTGCCAGGTCTCCAGGAATGTGCTACCCATATTTTTTAAAGAATAAATAAATTAGTCATCCCCTCCATTTCAGACTTCTGAACCAGACCCCCACAGAACCAGCTGTGCATTATAACTTGGCAGGTGAGAGTTACCTTGAATTTCACTAATTGTTGAGAAATGGTCAAAGTTTGTCTAAATGGAATTTAAGGGGTAGACAGGTCACACATTGGCTCTGCAGGGTTTGAAGAAAGAGGCCTCACTCACGACACCCAGGACAGCTGTCAGTCATTTCTTCTACAGCAGCCATAGAGGGATAAGGGAAAAAACTGACTATCCCAAAGCAGTCTGCCACAGGATATGTGGGAAATACGTGGGGAGGTGAGAAGTGAAAGGACCCAGCTGTGTTCTTCAGCAGGTTTGTTTAGTCCTTCATTCATGTTTTTTTCTTGCCTGTCCTTCTCTCTAGGAACCTGCTATAGGATCTGCTGTGATGTACTAAACCTACACTTCCCTACTGCCAATAACACACTGCCTAAGGCTGTACACTAGAGTGCCTTTTCTTAACAGCCATTGTGTATGTCCAGCTGAAAATGGACCCTCAAGAACCCACAGAGCCTCAGTTATAGGGCTTCATTTGGATACCTCACTGAGAAAGATGTCCAAGTCTTCAGCATTGTGGTCTGCTACAGGAAACTCTGCCTTAAAGTTCTCAGAGGACTCTAGACAGGATGCTATGTCTCAAAAGCAAGGCTCCACATTTTAAGGTGCACTTTTTCTCCCTATCGATTGTACTAAAGTATGTTGTCTTTAAACTGCAGTATGTTTTTGTACACTCAGTCATAATTATAGGGCAATTAATCTGCCAAAGCAGATCTGTGATCCATATTTGCTGGCCTCTTACTATTCACGTGGGCATCTGTCTTGCTGAGCAATAAGAACAACTCTGTGCAGTGTGTGCTACTTTTGAGCTGCGTGGAGGGAGAGGAGAATCTGTGTACCTCGCTCTGCTCCCAGGGAGTCAGTGGAAGTCTTGAGAGGGTTGGTGAGAGGACGAAGACTTCTCTGTTCTCTGAGAGTGCATCTCGCAGATTGAATGTTCAAGCTCCAGAGCTAGGGATATTGCTCTAGGCAGCAGGGTTGCCATGCTGAACCAGGAACTAGTGGCCACACATGTGGACCAGATGTCTGCTGAATTACGATCCCAGTGTCTGGAAACATCTGAACACTGTTAAAGAAACCAACACCTTCATATGTCTTGTTCTTGGCAGCATTGTCCACTTGGTGGTGGCCAACCGTGCTGTAGTTCAGAATAAATTCTGTCCAAACCTTTTAGATTGGAAAAAGGAGGAGAAAGCATTGCAGATGAGATCTCTGCTGACTGATGGTGGTTGTGGGGTGGCAGCAGCTTGCAAGAGATTCCTTTCTGATGTTCACTGGTGTTTCTGAAAAGGAGGCAAATGTAGCCCAGACATCAGTTCCTATACTAGTCTGGAGCCACCAGTGTAGCTGGGCCCTGTTGCTGGTACCACATGCACCCCACTACTACTGGACCACTCTGAATTGGATTGTGAATAGTGATATTCCTTCTTTCATTTCTTGAGACCCTTAACAGATGAGTCAAACTAGAAGGCCCTTTGGCAGATGCCCAGGAGGGAGGATGCTGCTTACAGCAGCTCTCACCCTTTTGTGGGAGAACATTGCTGATTTTTTTGCTCTGAAGAATACAAAGAAGGTAGTCAGAGGAGGTGATAAGCCAGTGAATCCCTTACCTTCCACATCAGTTGCAGAGCAGGTAACCAAGTGCAGATGGGGTTGATGTGAAATGTGCTATGAAAGAAGGCATTGGCTGGCACGTTCCCCTCAGCATTAAGGAGTGGTGAGCTCTCCCAAGAGCTGTGGGCATCAGGAAGGAAGACAGTTCCTTCTTTCCCTGGGCTCCCAGTGAGCACCCATGAGCAGAGTGCCACGTTACCTGCCATGCAGCAGGAAAGCAATTCCCTGGGACACCAGGCTGTGAAATACCTGTGGTTGGGCAAATACAAGCAAAACTGGGCAAATTTCCTGACTAGGCTGGATTTAGGGGGGTGAGTGGGGAAGACAAGGAATGGCTGGATGGATTGATAGGAAAAATAGTGCCAGTTGCAAATCTGCCATCTACATGTGACATCTAGCTTGTCAGTACTCTGATGTCCACCTGCATGTGAGGAACCCTTGGAATGAATACAACCATCTTCCCACTTAAAATACACGAGTGTCACTCCATCCCTTCAAGGAATTTCCATCTGCCCAAGATCTGACCCAATGTGTTCATTCTGGGTGAAATTAGGCCTTCTTTTACTCTCACACAATACTAATTCTCTGAAATTGGTTTGCACAGATGTGAGGGAAGAATTTGGCCTACTCTGTTTAATATATAAATATATACATAAAACAAATAGATTTTATTTATATATGCAATCCAGTAAAGGAGATTAAACAGAGTAGGATGCCTAGTAATTTTTTTATTATTCAATCTCCTCCTTCATTGACTGTTCTTGTGTATGTATACAATACATTCCCAGGTTCTGGTTTATGCAGGTATGCGTTTTATGAAATGTCATTAATGGTGGTTGGTCTGCATATTCGTCTAATGAATAATAACTAATATTGTGTATGTAATATCAATACATAAATGACTAATTTTAATAGAATAACTCTTTGGCTTTTGTTCTGTTAGTGTGATTTAAACAAGCCAACAAAGTTTGGAGTAGGTTGTTTTCCTTAAGAGGCATGAAAAGCAACTATTATCGTGTTACAATGTTAAAATATTCAGTCTTCTTTGACAGACAAATGTGTACTGTGTAGGCATTGCAAAAAAAAAAAAAAAACTTAAAAAAAATCCCACCTGCTCTAAGGCATTTGAATTTTTACAAATGTTTATTGTGCCAAATACGTGCAAAGATATAATTTACTGTTTTAAAAAATCATAAAAGCATATGTTATAGCACACAAAGAATTATTTTGTCATCAGGTGATTTCAATCTTTAGTGTTAATATTTATATTTAGATTAATTTTTATAAATGAAAATATTTTAATGGGTAAAATGAAGACTATATGACCTATTTGATTAAGTCTGAGTGAATATTAAGCTTGCCTTGTTGTTGTTATCTGCATACTCACCAAGAACTATTGTCAAGAGAAATTATAAAAGAGTAAAAGCGATTTATGAAAAGAATGCCTTTTCAACGACTTGATTCATAAAGAAAACAAAAAAGCTCTTCTCTGTTGTTTGGATTTATGTGCAGTTGGGCCCGGAAGCGTGCAGAACCCACAGCCACACACATGACACCGTCACACACAGGACATGGGCGTCTCCACAGGGGTGCCAGGGCTCACCAAGGGCAAGGGCACACTCTTGGCTCACACCTCCTCCTCCTCCTCCTCTAGGGCTGGGGTGGGAGGAATCCTGTCAGGAACACTTGCTGATGAGTCTTCCCCAAACCATCCATTCTGTTGGGTGAAATGCCATCTCAAGCACAGTTTTTCAGGTGGAATTTCTTGATTTCTCTCTGGGATTGCTATAAAAATGAGCAAGAACCCTGCCAATAATCTTGATCTTGTACTTCCAAAATTCTTTGCAATGAATGTGGATCAAAATATATATCAGTATATCTTCTCCACCATGAAAGCATTCAGTAAAATTAGTATGTTTTAAGTAATACTTTGGGTCAGCAGCTTTGTTGTATTATAAATGGAAGTAACTCCCTTATTATAACAAATACCTATCCCTTGCTCATAGGCCATTTGCAAAAAGAGAAATAAAGATTAAAATGTCTGCAATGGTTAATTCAACCATTATTCAATTCTGGTAGTAATTATCACAAAGCACAACTAGAAGTCCATTCAAGTTTAGTCTTTGCAGAATGATTCATGGCCTGTATTTAACCATCAGTTATTACCTAAATTGTAAACTGTTTTTTTATGGATATAAGCCATAGATTAAACTGTATTATTCCTGGTAGTAATTATTAATCAAGATGAAACACATTGTAAGTAACACTTCTTATAAAAGTAATATAACAAAGCTATATTGACATGAGTAAAAAGGGATATTGAGTTGCATCTCCAGGCTTATTGATGTGGACTAATGGAATAGATGGTACCTGGCTTGTGATCCTCAAAGAGTGACTTTAGCTGGCTCAAACAATGTATTTGGAAATAATGGCATTGTTTTAAAAGGAATCAGCTCATTTAGGCCCTTGCTCCTTTTGGATTATGGTGTGTGATTATATGCAGTAGGCACAAAACTACTTCAAGGAGTTCAATTAGCCAATTTTTTTTTTCTTCAGCAGGGAGAAAATACTTATCTTCAATAGGAGCTCCTCTTTTTTCATTAATATATCTCTCCAGCAGTACAGGAAGAATTATGAAGGCCAGTGGGTACTTCAGGGAGACATTCTTAAGAGTGGATGTTAACAATCTCTATAAAAGCTACACACAGAGTACCAGCATTTCATGCCATTAATGCAGGTACATTAAAAATTGGTAAGAGCCTTTTTTCTTTCTTCCAGCCATTGCTTTTTATTTTTACATATCAACAGCCATTGACTTTGAAATGTGACAGGAAGGTTTAATGATACATTTAATACTGCAGAGTTTAAAACCCATCCTGAAAGCTGTATGGGTTTTAGATAAACCTAATAGTGAACCCAGTGAACAGGATCAGGAGATTGATGGGGATGCACAATGAAGAAACATTTTTATAAGCAGTGGTGGCACTCAGTGCTGGTGTCCATGCATTGTCTTTTACCTGCACCCTGAACATGTTTCTTTTTGAAAGTAGTTGCATAAGGAGCAGAAAGAACAGCAGTGTGGGATTGCTAGGCAAAAGCAGAACTGTAGGTCTGAGGTGCAGGGGAGGGCACAATTCAAAGCACAGAGGCTGGGTCACCACCTTGGAGCACAGAGATCACCAGTCACTGTCCTCTGTGTCCAATGATTTTTGCTCCCACAAAGCATTTAAGATGAAATCCAGGTGTCTGCTCACAGGCCTCAGGCTGCCATGGCTGCTTCTCAGCTGCCTCTTCCCAAAGCGACCGATGGGGCGAACACCACGGCCTACATACCAAAAAGGGTCGATCTCAGGACCTGGAATTCAAAGCATTCAGTGAGGATGTACCACTGCACTTGGAGGCAGTGTTTCCTGAACATCTTGAGGGTGTTAGACAACTTATTTGGAGCCCATGAGGAAAAAAAAAGGGAAAGGCCACAGCCAGACACAGCTTACTGGTGCCTTTGAGGGTTACTTTCCATGTGTAGAGCCCAAAGGAAGAGGATTCAGTTGCAAAATTAATCTTCAACCATCTAGGCTGCAACTTGCATTTCTAACATGAGCCAAAGGGCCCATCCAAATTTTCTGCTGTAGGTACCAGGTATGCTATTTCTACAGGCTAACAAATCCACTGGATTGCAGAGGGGGTTCCTACATGAGAGGTAAACATGAAAAGTTAATTCTTGTACACTTAGGAAGTTGTTTTCATGACTATTTTTTTTCTTTTAAATCTCTGACACACTACTTATTTTCGTGGTCTAGTGCAGTTTTGGGGCAGGTGTGCAGAGGGTTATGGTTGTATTAAAAGACTATAATATTAAGATTATTTTAAAAGTATTAAATACTATTTATTAAAAGATATAGCATCAGGGAAATTCTAAAACATGCTGAAGATGATGCCACCCTAAGGAAATCCCAAATCCCAGAGACAGACAACTGTCAGGAACAGGAATAAATTACAATATAAGTGCATTAGATATCATCCCTGTCATATGAAATTCTCAGTTAAGGCAGGAGGATATTCTCCTGTGCATTCTGATGCTTGAACAGAAGAAAAAATTCACCTTGCCTTTAAATTTCTCCATAAATATATCTCTTAAGTCTTTCATCACAGTGTTTAACAGCCTTCCTACTCAACAAAATCTAAGAAACTTTGACCTGTGTACCTAAAACCTGAGGTTCCCAACATCTCATTCTCTTTAATGGGGAGAGGTGGAGTACTGAGCCCACACACCTTACTCTCTACAGCCCCTCTCTCCCACTCCACCTACCATTATCAATCCATGATCCCTGGGAGAAAATGAGATTTCTTAGTGATTTTCTCAAAGATCTTTTGGATTGTATACTAGTTTAAACTTCAGATACATGGTATCATCCCTGACCTGGATGCTCTCGGCTCTTTACAGCACCTCTGAATGGAGATCAACCATTTGTATTGGACTTTCATATAACTTACAGTCCCAGACAAAATTGAAGTTGTCTGTAAAGTGAACCTAACTTAAGCTTCTGGGCCATTGCTTTCTTTTTATTATATAGAAGTAGTTGTGTAGGTCTGCAGAAGACAGCTGAAAATGTGGTGCTTAAGTATTTGAGGTATACCACTTTACATTTTCTTGTCTGTCCTTTGCACATTAGTGTCTTCTCTGATATTTATCAAAAATAATGCTATTTGCCTTGGCTAATTAAGGGCTGTGAGAAGGACATGAGGTTCTGTATGCCAACTGACAAGTGCAAATGGAAGTACAGGGCCTCACACCAAGGTGACACCACAGAAACACCTGTGTGATTTCCTCGAATTTTGCCTAACAGCCCAGGCCTGACCCCTCAGTGAGCAGAGACTGTGCGGTCACCATGTCAAGTGAGACTCATACTTACTTCTGTTGTCTATCTGATGTTTAAATGGCCTGCTCTGTCCCGACGCAAAGCTGAGTGACACCAAGAGCACCAGGACATAGACAGTGACTAGCTTTAAGTGGTTTGGTGACCACTGGGCACGTGGTGTCCAGGAGATTGGATGCCACATGATGGAGCAGTGGTGGGAAGGCTGTAAGTAGAAGAGCAAACATGGGGAACACATGAGTTAAAGCTCCCAAGGTGAAAGAACATGTCAGCTTTAACAGTATGTTCCCATCCATCAGAGCCATGAAATGGCTCTGAGTTCTGTGGAACATTCATGCTGGAGATGTCCAGGGCATTTCTGTTTGAAGGCAAAGGCTATAAAATGGGCCATCTACTGAGCTAAACACTGGAGAGTTTTTCTCTCCAGCAGTGAAAGCCTTCACAGGACGCTTGAGTCCTGATCCTGAGTTCACTGCTGATTCTTTATGGCTCTCTGTATGACGCTGGGCATTGGCCAACAAAATGTGTCCAACATTTGTGGTTTACACACTCTTTTACAACTAAATGCACTTCAGTATAAATGGCAATGCTCCTCTTGTTCCATCATACCCTTTTTTTTCCAGTGTGCAAAATTACAATTTCCAGTTATGGTTTCTACTAGTAGATGTCCCAGTCCTGTAAACGCACCCAGATGCAACAGAATGAGAAACAGCTCCCAGTTTCCATAGGATGGGATGGGCAGAACAGAAGGTACTGAGCTGGGAAAACTGCATCCAGGAAGGGGAGGGAGCCAGGCTCTGGTTACCACTGTCTCTGGTATTTTGTACAAGCTTCTTCATGGCAGCTCTCCCAGCTATCACACCAGGACAGTCTGTCTTGTGATTTGCAAGGTCTGTCTCTACATTTGACATCCTGGAGCCTCTGCCTATAGAGCAGGAGCCTATTTGCTTAAATATCATGTAAATGATGTAGATATACAGGCACAGAGCCTGTAGGAAGACCTTTCAGCCATGCCTACACAGCAGCTTTTCCTTGTGTAAAGGTGGAATTTTTCCCCAGTTGCTGCCAAAATCTTAGTCTGCTTTCAGTACAGGCAGAGCAGGAATGAAAAGCTTTGATGCAAGATGCTCCCAATCACACCAAACAGGCAACACAGCAAAAACACATGAGGAAGTTGGTTGTGTCTTTCACTAAAATGCAGTCTAAAGCTCCTTCATCCCTTGTATTCAGTGAAGGTTTCTCAAGGGCTTTTTCCCACATTGACAGATGCTTACCAGGCAGCTTAGAGGAAAATTATTTTAACTCATTATTTCAGAACTGCAAATTAACTTTTTCTAACTTGAATGTCTCATTACAATCTCGTGTCAATTAGGACTAAATTATCTTAGCATGCAGAATTGACCCACATGGGGGTGAATTCTGCCTTCAGTTTCAGCTGGGATGCCTCTCCTGTTGCCCCATTTTTAGCAAAACCTTAGGTTCAGTGAGACAAAAATAAGGTGTTTTGAAGGCATCCCTGTGGTGTGTTTACAGGGCTGCTGACAGGTTTTCCAGGTTACTTGCTCCCTGTTTTTGTGTCTTGGTTTTTTGGGTTTTTTTTTGGAACCGAGTTACAGAAAGAAGAGCTTGCCTTGAGCTCATTGTTGATGAAAGACAAAAATACAGGGAAAAGCTTTTAGCACACACTTTTTCCTAAGCACTGCTGTGCTTCAGTCCCCACCAGCTGGTCCTTTGCCACTGCAGCCACTTTCTACAGCACTGATATGTACTGAATTTTTTGTTCCCCTTCTCCTAGCTACGGTTTCTGTGAAGCATATCACTTCCACTGCTCCTCAGTAAGTAACATGCCACCCTAAATAATCAGGGTGCTCAGCATCTCTAATCCTCCCTAATTTTTCCTACACCTAACTGTCCCACCACTGTTTATATGGAAAGAAACAGAGTGAGGTAGTACCACAAACTTGACCCTGAGCATTTCTGACACTCAGCTCCATCTTGTCCTTAAGCAAAAAGCCTGGTTACCTATGCACAGTCCTTTCAAGAGTCGTGTGGCTGAGATGGTCTGTGATCTCCTCAGGTCCAGACCTGCAGCTTTCTTTCAAAAAGAAAATTTAAAAAGAACAAGACCTCACATAGTCAAGCTGTGTGCCTCTCTTTTCAGCCACTAAATAATCATAAAAAATTTAAAACTGACTAGTTGCAACAAAACTTGACACGATTAAAAGTTTCAGGAATGATTTTGCTTCTGGAGCTCAGCAAAATTCAGTACCACAGTCATTTGATCATCTTGCCACTTCTGCTTGGTGCCCAAGCAATGTCTTTAAATTCTTAGCAACATCTGTTACAGAAGTCTGGCAACTTCCATCGACATGAGAGGGGAAAATTAAAGCCACAAACAAAGTTACGGTGAAGCAGCAGTATCACAGCTTGCCATAGGTCTGTTTCACAAGGAGTAGGAGACCAGAATGGCTTTCCCTCTGGGCACTCAGGGGCTCTTATCATACCAAACTCAACCTCTGCTGCAGATCCATCAGATATACCCCTACCACGGTTGTTCTCAGAAGACAACTCTTAACTCTTTACACCTTAAACCAGCATCTTTCTTGAGATCAGCGACTGTGTACACCCCCTCCGATGCAAATGTGAAATGCCTTCCTGTTCGAAAGCAGCGCTGGAAGCACCCCCGAGGGATGGGATCCGGGTGGGCGCAGGTCCAGGACCAGGCTGGTTTCAGGGCCGAGCGGCCGGAGAGGTGCAGGGCGGTGCTGCAGAGTCCTGCCCGCGCTCTCCCTGCAGGGCACAGCACTGCCCGCGGGGTCAGCCACCCTGCCGCGGCACGGGCTGCTTCGCTAACAAAAACTGGGCAAAAGTTACTGAGCACAGGCCACAGCTGTGTATGCTAACCGAGGTAAGCTAAAGCCCAAAAAGAAAAAAAAGACATTCAGCAAGAAAGAGCCTGGATAAGCACTGAAGCAGACAGGGGAAAGCACTCACCTGTGTGCACCAAAGCTGTTTCTCAGGCAGTCGCTGCTCCAAGCAGAAGCAGGGCAGCTGATGGGACCATGTGCCTTTTATACTGGAGGGAAGTGGACTTGAAGCAGGGAGGGGGAGTCAAGAGGTGGGCCAGCGGACGTCAGCAGTTCTGGTGAGCAGGATTTAAATTTACAACAGGAGGGGTAGGAGAACGGAGGCTCTATTAGAAAGCCATTCATCAGGGCAGGGAGCAGGAGTTGAGGGCGGCATCAGGGGATTTTAGGGGGGCATGGCAGAACACATGACTGAGGCCCCCAGGTCCACCAGGAAGAGAATAGAGGGAAGGGGGCTGCTGCCATGTCCCTGTGGGTGGGGGGGCACAGACAGACGGGAGCAGCTACACCTCTGCAAAGGAGAGCCAAGCTCTCTGCTGCCCAGCCGAGATGCTCTGCCTGAAGTGCATGTCTGCAGGGAGAAACACTCGTGGCTGAGCATGAGTTGTGGGGAGAAAGAGCAGATGGGCAGTGGGGAGCTATCACAGCCAGCAAGCTGGAACAGTCAGTACACACACTCCTTCCCCAGCCCTTGTTCCTCTTGCTGTTGTCCCATCTTTGCTTTTTGCTTAGAATCTTACTTGATGGCAGCTCTTGTTTCATTCAGCCCCAACCCGCAGCTGGGATCAACCCACCCATGCATAAGTCACACTGCAACACAGCACACAAGTAGCTGATGAAATAAGTAGTGATTCAGTGCTTAAGCAGGCCCTTACCAGTTTTGTGGCAGAGAAAATTTCATGTGCATGAGGCCAACATCTCGGACAATATTGTATTTCCACAATAGGTGTCTCTTCTGAGTGGTTATTTTTAACTCTGTCTCTTGACTAATGTGTCACCATGGCCTTGCTGTTAGGGATCTTGCTGCTCTGGAAGCTAAGACCTTGTTTACTCTGGAGGTTTGCAGGGGAGAGCAGCTGAACTGGCAAGTGCTTCATTCCTTGGGCACCATCCTGCAGAGAGGCTGAGATGTGAAGCATTACTGGGCTGGCTGGGAGCCACAAGCCCTCTCTTCATAGACCCATGTTCATGCTCTGCTCCTGGTAAGGTACCCAAAGGAACAATTTAAAGGCTGTGAAAGAGGGCTCTGAGGCCTGACCCCATTCATAAACTGAGATTACATAGGAAATGCTGCAATCCTATTAGGATGAAGATGAAATTCAATAGCAAATATATTCAGTTTTTCTATAAAGACACTTCAAGTTGGGAAAACCTCAAAGTACAAATAATGCTATTTCACTGTAGGCACCTGTGGACTCGTGCATGGGGCGGTTTTGGACCTCTGGGTGCTCTAGGCACCCACACTGTCAGGTTATATTCTTCTTTAAAAAGCCAAGCAGCTAATAGTTGCTATAAAGTTATTTATTACAAAAGTACATCAGTCTCAAAGGCAAAAACAAAGCAAAGCAATGGCATAGCACATGGCATAAAAGCAAGTGGCAAAAGCAATGGCAAAATGCAGTGGCAAAATGCAGGTGGCAAAATGCAGGTGGCAAAATGCAATGCCATAAAGTCATGGCATAGAGCCCCAGCTCTCCCTAATGCATGTTCTTTTATAGAAACTTCCCAACAAGCAAAGATGCAAACTCGGACCACTACTTCTTAACCTATTAGAATTCTAATTTCTTAGCACACTAGGCTACATACAGACTATGTACATGGCCTATCTTGTTCTAACTGAAAAATGTAAGCAATATTCCTAACTCTGTTATGTCTGAAGCTAGGTTCTTGGAGCCTTGAAGGAAACACTAGTATGTTTTTCAACCTTCACTAGAGCATGTATTACTTCTCAGGCATCTAAGACCTTTTAGTTACTAAGAGCACTTAAAACTTACTGCATTTACTTACTTACTCACTCTACTCACCTACTCATACCGTCTACTCACTTACACATACCATCTGCTCACTTACTTGCTCCCTCATGTTACAACCTAAACTTTCACCTCTGCCTTATGTGTGAGAGGCTTAACATACTTCAATCCCTCTCTGAAGGATTCAGAGAGACCCCTGGCTTACTGACCCCAACAGGCACCTCTCAAAAGAAATTAAATTATTTTATTTGCTATGGGCAATTTGTAAGGTATTTCTATAAGGAAGCATGGTGAAATATTGCCTGGCCCTGCTCTTACTCACCATCCAAGTTTCAAGTACCACTGGGACAGTATGGTCACTAATTGCAGGGATTTTTCATTTCTGTATAATAGGTTGATTTATGGGTACATGTATGAACGAAAATTGTAAAGAAGCCTGAGAAATACTCTTCCATTCTCCAATTTCCACCAAACAGCAGCTAAAAGAAGTGTCTTCCTCATCTAAGTTTTCAAGAGTTTACTCAGACTACTCAGGATCACAACTTCAAAATATGAAGAGCACTTCAAGTCCATGGTAGCACAAAAGGTCTTCCTACAGCTATCACAATCAATAGTAGATATACATGCTTTTCTCAGAAATCTCCTTTTAGCGTGTTCCCTTTGAACCTTGCAAACACTCCCTACCTAAAAATCAATTGGCATCCAAGAACCAGGCAGCGGCTGTGCTTCTGCTGTGCTAATTTTGTGTGCATGTGTGCAGAGCATATCTTCTTAGTAAGTAAAACTCTTCATGGCTTCTCATTGTAGAACTTTTCCCTTACTGCTTTTCACATTTATTTTGATCAGAAAATGTAAGTATCCTTTCATGATCTCTAGTGGGCAATTGCTGGAGTAAAGGTTTCTTTTCTCCAGGATATACAAGACCCCTTCTTGCTTTGTTGTTTTGCTAGTGATCCTGCCATCTTAAAATAGAAGCAAAAGTTTTTTTCATTCCATTTACTTTTTCTAGTCTTGCTGACACCACAATGTGGTGTCATAACACCAATAATTTTCACTGATTGTCACCTACATGAAAGTTACTACATAAAACAAAATTGTGCAATGTCTTCATGTTAAGAATGTTTGCTTATTGGCTGCTTGCAAAATAATACAACATACAAAAACAAAAGGAACCCCAATCACACACACAAAAAATAATTAGGAGAGCCAGTATTTAAAATGCTCTAATATGATCATCTATCTTCATTCTGGCCCAAAGTTGATCTATTGTGCAGTATTTTGGTTTTTACAGTGGACAACAAAGGACATTTATGGAAAAGTCTAAAAGCTGGGTAGCATATTTTCACATTTCCCACTATACTCTTCTCACAGACCCTCAAGCCCTGAGGTCCAGAGACTTCCCAAACCAAATGCTTCTTTGTGGTAGGTAGCCCTTGATGGGTTTCATCTCTTTCACTGTTGCTTCCTGAACCCATGTAAATTCTCAGCATCCACAAAATTGTGTGCCAAGGACTTCACAGCTCTTTCTCTGCTACAAGAAAGATCACAGCTATACATCTGTTCTGGACACACTTACTTGCCAGTTTCAAGAGCTTTCATTTTCTCTTTCATTCAAATATTTTCAATTTCAATCATTCTGACTTCATGAAAGGCTACTGTAAAATGTTCTCATCAATTACGAGTAATAAATTATGTGAGTCTGTTTAAATGAGCCTCATCAGGCATTTCTCTTACCAAAGTAAATTTTACTCCACTCTCATCCACTGGACATCATCATTTCTATCCACCAGACTACAGATGAACAACCACAGTGCTATATCCACAAGCTTTCAGAGAAATCATCCTGGCTTCTCAGGGTCTTTTTAGACAGCTGTGATTTTATTTTGTTACCCCATCTATAGCAGGGTTTATGCTTTGGTTGAGAAAAGCAAATCAGCTGAATGCAGCACAGCAATGTGAAAGCCATTCAGATCTGGGAAGAACTAGGAAAAGGTGTCAGAGGAACCAGGGCTGTAAAAGACCAAACTGGGATGATCATCTAGACAACAGCTTGGTCTGCAGTGAAGGTGCAGAGGTTTGTGTGTTAAAACTCCTTTTCTTTTCCTGTTTCTGCGGGAGGGGCTGGGCACATGCTGTCTTCTTTGTAGAAGATCCTTGAGAAGAACTCAAGTCCTGCCTCACACAAATTAAAGACTCCTGCACATAAAATTCCTGCCCAAATTATGAGTAGGAATAGGGCTGAGCTAGCTGCTAGCTGGAGTGTCTCAGTGGGAAGGCTGACCAGGGATACACCAGGATGCAACTAAATCAAAAAGCAGCAGTAGATACACAGGTGTGAAGGGCTGTGAGGAGGAAAGCAACTTCCCAAGGTAAGGAGAGGTCAGGCTTCTGGGCAGGAAATGCTGAGGGGGATGAATGGAGATGATTAAGAAGGGATTGCCTGGAGGCTGGAGTGACCCAAGAGAACGAGGTCCAGTGAGACTGATGCAAAGAAATATTCTTTGACAAGACAGTACCAGATCAAAGGCAAACAGTGAACTACAGTTTTGATGACAAATTCTCCCATATAGTTTTCTCAAAGAACTAATCCAAATCTTTTTTCTCTAATTCTTTTGCTGGTCAGCACCTTCCACAAACAGAAGGTGAAAAACCACAAAGTCAAAGACATTTGCTGCAGTTGGATGGAGAAACAGAAACTGTTTTCTCCCCCAGCCCACCACTCATACTGTTTCACATACTAGTCTGGGAAGTTTGCAAATGCTTTGAACTACTGCCTCACCTACGAATCTGTCCAGCCTTCTGTAGTGGGGTAGAGGTCCAGTTACACTAAACGAGTTTAGAGAGATTATGAAAATTTGTATTCAAACCTATTGAGAAAATCATGTCAGTTCACTCAACTAGATGAATAACATTAAACATTTACCTTTACAAAGAATCTGTTCTTTACTAACATTCAAGTTTAGAGAAAAGCCAGGACTAGCTTTATTTTTGGAGCTACTTTTTTTTTTTTAATTTGAGAAAGAGGACCATCTAGTGGTTAATGCTGAAATTATCTTGTTTGCAATCATTATTGAGCAGGGAATTAACCCCTCATGTTTCAAATAAAGCATGTGGAATCTGATCATGTACACAAGGTCAGCCAAACTACACATAAACCTGTCTTTCTCAAGTTAGGCTGGATATCCAGGTGTTTATCATCAACACAATTTCCAGTTAGCCCAGTCTCCCAGGTAGCACATGCTTATTGGGACAACTTGTTAGCAGCTGGGCAACTCAAACATAGGCTACAGCTCAGGACTTCAGCCACTCTCAAGGCCTTCCTTAGCAAACTGTGGAGGCTTTGCACCAGAGTTGGAGCTTAGATGGAAAAATACAAGTCAGGCTTGGCATAATTACAGCACCTTCAAAACTATTCTGTTGATGGAAGAGGGAAGATTTCTTCTGGCACTTTTGCTATTCTTCTTCCCTGATAGAAAGCTATTGGGCAGCCTTCTGCACAGAGATTTGGGACGTGCAGATTCCAAATGGAGCTGGATATTGTAGGTAGAGTAATGTAGTGAGAACAAGGAAGATCAAAGTTCAAGAAAAAGAACCAAGGTTGGAAATATTTTGCATATCTCTCAGGGATCCAGCACTTTGACATTATTTTCAGAATGCTAACATTAGGCCAGCATATGCCAACTTCTGGTGCTAGAGTCGAGCAGAATTTGGGTATAGAGCAGTTGCACTGCTGGCATGTAGGATGGAAATTAGTGCTGCTACATGCCATTTGCATGTTTCTTGCACATTCGCTTTGTCAGGCAACTTACAGTGCTCTTTGAACACCATGTGCTTCAAGCAGTAATTGGGTCTCCAGGCAGTTGCAGAGGATAGGTCAGCATGCAAGTCTGACATTTTCTGGTAAGGCAGGCTGCAGGGCCAGGTATGGGAGATCTGCCTAATGGAGAAAGCCCAAATTAAACTTTGGCTTTGTAACAGCTCCTGAGGTATAAAACTCAAAATATTGGTGTGCTGCGCTTGAAAATAATAGTAGTATATATTAAAACTTTGTCTGTAGGAAATGAAAAACAATGTTGTTCATTCTGATTATTACAGAGGGGCAGGTGCAGATAAGGGTGGCTTTTTACATGCACACAACCAAAGACAGATGTCATACAAGAGTCCTAAACTAAAGCACAGGTTTAGCCCTACTGCATGGCTCAGGTTTTTTCGCCCAATGCAAGGCTTTCTTGTACCATATCCAGCCCATTTTTCCAACACAGCAATTTTCTGGAAGAACAAAGTTTTTCCCACTGGTCTGGGTTACCCATTGCTGCTCAGGCGCATCTCAAGTGCTTCTGAGAATACCTTGTGAAGGTGAGGTTCTGCACTAGGGTGACTTTTTTACAAAAGTGTGCTTTATGGCTTTAGTATGTCATATTTATCATCTGTATGACAGTAAGCCCCTGGTTTTAATCCCTGAGGCTTATCCAGTCATAAATAATCTGTAATGATTCACATACAGCTTGACAGATGAACTGAAATACAGTAAAAGGCAAGCAAGGGGATCTCTAATTGCTATTCATAACCAGGTCTTGCAACTATTACATTTAAATAGCTTGAAGCTGCAATCAAGTTAGAGGTGATGTTCTTTTCTAGCACTGTAGTTGGCAAGTTATACATTAGTCAGGGAAAGACAAGAGTCTCATTCCCAAAATATTGCTTAAACCCTGATGTCTAATATTAGTGAACAAGATTTAGTCAGGCTTCAGCTCTAGGATGATCTGAAATTGAACAGGTTTTGAAATCTGAAATTTAACAGTTAAGCAACAATGCCTCTTACCTTCACTTACGTTTTAAACCTATTTTAATTGCTTCTGCTTCTTTTGGTTGCTGCAGGTCCATGTCTGCTTTGCCCACCTTTCTTCAGTCTAATGTGAGTGTAAAACCCTCACAACCAGGACTTTCACAGGTCTATTGCCACAAGTGCCTGCTCAAGAGCAATGGGAAGGACTCAGTCAGGTCAAAGGACCTCAGGACAACTGTCCTCTTGAGAGGCAATTGCACAATCCACATATCTCCAGCAGGATGCCGCCTGCCTCTGCGCACAGACACCAAATTTTGGTGCAATGTGCTGGCACAGACAGGATTTGTGTCAGACCTTAGTGACGGATGGGACATGGAGACCTGCAGCTCCCTCTGAGTAGGACAGCACAGGGAGAACTCTTTTCATTGACAAAGCCCCACAGAGGCCCTGCCAATTCACATGGACATTGTGGAAGGCTGCCAAGAGAACAATGAGGGTGCTGGCCACCACCTTTATTTTATTTGCTGCACAGTGCATGCCAAGCTGTGCAGTTGGGGGTTGTTTCCATTCCCTCTGCAGTTGCCAGAACTATTCATTGTTGTTTCAATTTAAGGAAAACAAAGTCACATCTTCTTAGCTTATAAAAGGAGCTTTGTTGCTTCCCAGACACCCAATCTCATTGGTCTGTAAACTGTAGGATAAATTCCACTGATGCCCACTGGATTAACTGTGCAGAGAGAATTAAAAGTGTAAAACTATTTTAAATGCATGAATATTCAGAGTAAGCAGAAGAACTGACACAATGACCGGTATACTCAGCTAAATGTGCAGACTCATACTTGGAGTTTGTGTCTGAAGATCCACTGTTCCTATCATCCAAGGCCAGCCTTCTCCTCCTCAGTTGTCTCAGCACAACTGTTGCAGGATTATGCAAGTGGAATAGATCTGAGGCTTAAACCTTTGAGTTTATGTTTTAACTCAAATCAGTTTGCTGATCTGGCTCATCCCAGTGCCACACTGACACCGGTACTGGCACAGCCAAGGTAACAAAAGCAGTGGCTGCGAGAAAAAAAGGGTGATGGACCTGCTTTGCCACTGGGAAAAAGTTTCATGGGATGATGATGGGAGAGCAAAAGATACAACAAAATCTTGCAGAGATACATAGAATTAGCAAAAATATATCAAGGCCAAAAATTCTTCACATTATTAGTAATATAAGTTTTCTGAGAGAGGTGCTATTGATATCCTGGAGTCATGTCCCTGAAAATGGCTTCCTGAGCTTTCTCAGTCTTCCCAGAAGGTTTCTCAGTGATTAGCTCTGCATCCTTAATCCACAGACATTGTCCAAATTGTGGTCTCAAGCTCTTGCCACGTCCTCCCATTACTGCCTCAACAGTGTCTTTTGCAGCTGCTTGGGGATGAGTTAAACAACTCCCCTGTACAGCCCATAGTGCAGTGAAAGATTTAATCAATGATGGTAGCAAAAGGTAAGCAGAGGTTTTGTGCCATGGCCAATGGCCTTGCTTTCCCCATGGGAGAAAGAAAAGCTTCCTTGCAAAGTGCCAGGGCTAGAAACTTTCTTAGACCATTGCACACTGGCATTCACAAAACTACTGTATGCTGATCCAGGCCTTGGATCACAGAAAAGAAATATCTCATTGACATAAGAGGGCTGAAGTTTAGCATAAAAGCCTAAAAGGAAAAAAAAATAAAAGAGAAATATAGGTTTTGCCACTTCTGTCAGTGAAGTTAGCTTATTGTACATCTGCAAAGCCATTAATCACCTCATAAGAACCAGCAAGCTTTGCAACACCTGCACACCATTTTAAAGGCAAACTTTTCTCATTACAGCCCCTACACTGCTGATATCCTCCCAAAACAGGGATGGACAGTGAGCAGCCATCACACAGAAGCCCTGTAAGGCCACATGCCAGCCATTCATGGTGGTCCCTAGGGACTGGGAAACACCAGCTGCACCCACCTGAAAGGGTGCAAAGTTCTCAGAATCACAGAATAGTTAAGGTTATCATACTGAATAGTAAAGTACTGGACTCTCAATATCACCTGGTCCAACCCCCCTGCCAAAGCATTCTGACCTCAAGCAGGTGACACAGGACCACGTCCATGTGGGTTTGGAATGTCTCCAGAGGTGGAGAGTCCATGGCCACCGTGGGCACTCTGTTCCAGTGCTCTGCCTCCCTCAATGTAAAGAAGTCCTTCCTCCTGCTGAGGTGGAACTTCTTGTGTCTCCAAGTCATGCCCAAAATGGAGACACGGGCAGTTTGTGGGGTGCTGACTGCCTCCCTCACCACATTCAGCATTTAAAGCAGCATTTTGTCCAGTGAGGGGGGCCTGAGGGAGTGGGGTTTCCAATGTATTTTAATGGGGAAGGGGGAAATGTTTCTCCCAATTTCAGATCAGCTGGAAAAGTACCCAAGCTAAAGGAATGTGAGTATGGAAGTGCCTCTGTGGGGCTCACCCTTGCTGGGGCACAGGGGTCCCTGAGGGAGCAGCAGAGAGAACAAGGGGCTCCAGCATCGCTGTTGGGGATCCACTGAGGAGAACATTGTTACAAGAAAGGACACTGGGGAGCTGGAGCAGGTCCAGAGAAGGGCAATGAAGCTGGTGAAAGGTTTTGCACACAAGTCATATGAGGAGCAGCTGAGGGAGCTGGGGGTGTTTAGCCTGGAAAGAGAAGGCGCAGGGGTGACCTTATACACTCTCTTCAGCTGCCTGATAGGAGGGTGTAGCCAGGTGGGGGTCAGTCTCTTCTCCCAGGGAACCAACAACAGGACAAGAGGATGCAGCCTTAGCTTGCAGCACGGGAGGTTCAGGTTGGACATCAGGAGGAATTTCTTCACAGAAATGGTATGGAATAGGCTGCCCAGGGAGGTGGTGGTGTCACCATCTGGACGTGGCACTCTGTGCCATGGTCAGGTTGACATGCTGATGCTCGGTCACGGGTTGGACTGGGTGACCTCAGAGCTCTTTTCCAAACTCACGGATTCCGCGGTTCTGTGCAGCGGGCGGCTGAGGGGCCGTCACGTGCGGGACGCCATTTTGTGCGGAGCGAGGCGGGCGGCGCCCGTTGGCGGTGCCGTGGGGCGGTGCGGGCAAGGGGCGGGGGGTCCCTCCCTATCTCCCTCTACGTTATATTTCCCTTTGCGCTTCCTCCTCTTCTTACTCCTTCCTTTCGCTCTCGCCGTCCGTCTCAGGTTCGCTCCCTGCGTCCCTCTGCTTTTGTTACCCCTCCCCTCGCTGCCTGCCGCTCCCCGCCCCCGCGTGGCACTGCGGAGCCGGAGACGTGACCCGAGCGGACTCGCTTCCCGCAGCTCCAGCCTCTCGCCGCAGAGTCGCATGTCCTCGATCCAGAACCTCCAATCTTTC
>VXBI01005125.1:0-106405 GCA_013397375.1 Toxostoma redivivum | reverse complement strand
CCAGAACCTCCAATCTTTCGGTAAGAGCCGCCGGCACCCCGCCACCTCCGCAGCCGCCCCCTTGGCAAACCCACCATCGCCCCCGGCCCCCTCGTCCTGCCCCTGGCCCCGCCGTCCTGCCTCCGCCTTCCCGAGGGCCGCGGACCCCCCGCCCCCGCGGTGACATTGAGCGGTGCCCCCCGCCGCCGCGGTGCTCCGTGCGGCAGCGCCGGCTGCTCGTCCTTGTCCTGCCGCGTCGCCGGCCTCGGGACGTGCTCAGTGTGCTCGGCGAGGAGAGCTCGGGTGGGAGGCTCAGCCCCTCGCTGCTCCCGTAGGAGGTGCTGCCATGTTCTCAGCTCTGACACCCCGTATCAAGGGCTCGTATCCACTGCTGAAGAAATAATTTCATCAGTTACATGGTTTGATGCTGCATCTTATGCTCAGCAATGTCCCAAAACGCTATACAAGCCCTGCGAAGGTTATTGTTTTTATAGAGTGACCTGCGCAGGTGGCAGATGATTTCTCTATCAGCAGGGAAGTTTAACCGTGCCGGGCCAGCGTTCTCCTCCTGCCTTATCTATAAGCAACAGAAGCGAGCAAGTTAGCACTTTGTACAATAGTATCAGGTTTTTCGTCACAGTTTTGACTCTGATCTTCTCCACATATAAGCCATGTGAGAAGGTTACGTTCAGTCATGATTTGGGAGCTCACCCTGTGCTTAAAGAAGGTGCCGCCCAGAGGATTTGTTTGAAGGGATCGAATGTTGACACCTACAGTGCTGGCTTATTTCCAGCCTAGAGCCCTAAACTCTGCCAAGCCGTCTTGGCTTATCTGCAACCTAGAGTCCTAAACTCTGCCAAGTGATCCTCAGGTCCTCTTTTTCTTTCACCTTTTCTTTGACTAAGATTTTCGATTAGTGTTTGAGCTACAAGCTGTAGGAGACAGTAAAATTCAACATGGTTTAACAAATTCCGTAGTAGAAGTTGAGCTAGTCAAGATTCCCAATGCTGTACTTGTTTCCTGTGGTGCTTGAATCTTCATTATGCTTTCAGCGCCTTTAATGCTCATGTCATTCTTGTTTTTATAAGGATCTGTTAGTCTGCAACTGGATTACTTTTGATGTTTCTGCTGAAGTTTTACTAATTTGAGGCATTTCTTTCTAGTGGATGGCAAAACTTTACCAGTGTTTTTAGGTCTGAGTTTTGAGTGGAAGTTTGGGAAATCGTAGCTTGCATGGCTATTGAACTTCCATGGGCTCTTAAATATCGTTCTGATTAGTACAAAAAATTGCTTGTGATTATGCTTGATAAGTTATAAATTACTTCATACTTCAAAGTTTATTTGAAACTACTGATCAGAAGACTTGTAAAGTTGTAAAATTTCTTGATTGAGTGTTAATATGTTTTTGTGAATATGTTTTGGTTTTGAGTATTAATATGTTTTTGGAAGTATAGAGTATAAGAAGTGTTAACCCAGCAGCCCCCTTCTTTCTAAATGCTTTTCTGTTTTGTCTGTGATAGATAAATGCTAAGCTTGGAAGAGTTTGAGAACTGGCCTTTCTTTAGTCTAAGCCTAAATTCATTTTGTTACATTTCTTGACTGAATCTGATGGAGGAGTTCTGGTTTACAGGTGGCCTCTGACATCTGTTAGAGTGTATCTCTCTTTTATATCTAATAGTAGCCAAGAGTTATAGCCATGCCTTAACATGCTGGTAGTGTGGCAGTTACTGTTCTGTTCGGGACCTGTAGGGAAGTGTCTGTTCTAGAGCTTTTCTATTTCTCTATTCTTATCAGTTGATCTGATAAGAGATACAGTTGCTTTATTTCATTTTAAATGTATGCAGCTGTCTAAAACTTGTGTGCATTTGATGTTCTCTCAGAACCGTGTTTTCAGGTTCAGGATTTACAGTTTGCAAGAAACAATGAAGTAAACTGATACTGTAGCAGAAAATCATTCATACCTGGGAAGGCATGGAAGAAATGACACAGCGCATGGTGGTTGAGAAGGCTGTCCTGAGTGCGTAGTGTAATGACACTTAATGCAGCTGTACAAAAAGCACTTTGGTTTCAACAGTGAGGTTTTAAACAGGGATTAAACATCAAGATGATACCCTGAGTATAATAATAATTTTTTGAGAAGTGAGAATCTTCCTAATTATTTTTGAACTTGGATGTTTTCCTTTGTGGGAATTACATGAATCTTTTTCCTCCTGCAGACCCCTTTGCTGATGCAACAAAGGGCGACGACTTACTCCCGGCGGGGACTGAGGATTACATTCATATAAGGATCCAGCAACGAAACGGAAGAAAGACACTAACAACTGTCCAGGGCATTGCAGATGATTATGACAAGAAGAAACTTGTGAAAGCTTTCAAAAAGGTAAAGTTGCTGACTTGAATTGATAATGATTATATATAAAGGAGTAAGATAGCTTTTAATACTAAGTAGCAAATTATTTATGTCACTTCATTTCTAGTGCACACCACTTTCATATTTGAGTCTTTTCCCTTTCTCAAAACACCTATCGGTGTCCAGTGACACTGATTTTGCTAAAAAGTTCAATATTGCTATCTTAAAAAGAGGTAAATAAAATATGTTCAGAATATTTCTTTAAAATTTCACAGATATGTGGCTTTCTTGATGTGAAGAATAAAATCAGTTTAAAGTAGAGCTGGTTTTTATTCCTGCCTCTGTTACGGCTGGGTTGTTGCTCAAAATAAAGGCCTTTAGTTTTGCCAGGATAAAAACACTTACTTTAAAATAGTGTGGAGTTGAAAGGCTATATCTTATGATTTTGTTTTTCATTCTTGCAATGACTGTTGACCATTTCCTTCTGCACAGTAACTAATCCTGTCATTGCCTGAATTTACCATCAGCAGTTTAGTTTGTGTATGTATGTATCAGCAGATATATTCCATTGGTTCTCAGAGCCAGTAAAATTGATTTAACCTTTGCCTGGCTTGGCATCAAAATAGTAAGCAGCTTCTGAGATGAAGTTCTTCTGAAAAGACTGACTAAGCGAAATCATGATGCACATTGGATGTCTTATAATATGGATGTTTCTCTCTTAGAAATTTGCTTGTAATGGTACTGTGATTGAGCATCCTGAATACGGTGAAGTTATCCAGCTGCAAGGTGACCAGAGGAAGAACATTTGCCAATTCCTCTTGGAGGTGAGGGAACTGCTGATAAATATCTAAACCTCTCTGGAAGCAGTAGGGTGACAGGTGGTACTGATGCTAATTAACCAGCAAAAGATGGCCACTGTAGTTCTTTCGTATTTTTAGCCAGAAAGTAAAATGACACTTGCATAGTGAGAGTAAGCCTCTGGTAAGAATCAAAGCACTGTAGAATGCCTTTGCACTGTTACAACACATCACTTGTTCTCTGGCAGTGCAACTTGAGCTCTGGGCTTGTAACATCAAGTGTTCAATGCAAACCATAATCGTGAGACTGAAAACACTGTAGAGGAAAGAGGCTTATTCTGATGCAAATGGTGATGCAGAGTTGTTACACTGTCAAAGAATAAGTCCTAGGACTACAGAACAAATCAGATGTCTGATAAGATTTTCTTTTTCTTCAGTCAATTCTTCTGCTTGGCCCAGAAACATTTCTGTAAACTAGAAGAATGTTTCATCTAGTGTATACACTGCATAGCAGTTTCTTTAATCAAAGTGTAAGATTGCGGTAACTTGATACCACTGCAATAGCCTGAATATGTAAGTTTTACTAAAATATGTTGTTTCTTTCCTTTAGATTGGCATTGTCAAGGAAGAGCAACTGAAAGTTCATGGTTTCTAACATACCTGTACTCTTATGAAGAACCCTGCAGTATTGGTCTTACCTATCCTGGCTTTTCTGTGAAAAATGAATCTTTGCAGTGAATGGACTTCCCTGTTACCTGAACATTTACAATTTGATTTGCGTGACTGCATGAAACAGGTGGTGTGTAGACTAGAAACACATAAGAAAACTTCAGTAAGATGGTAATGAAGACCTTTGTGAACTTTAACACATTTCCAATGGAAATGTATTAGTGATGATTGTTCAGTTTAGTACTCTCTGCCTGAGTTAAATGTGTGAGTTTTATTCAAATAGTGTGTGTTGTTGCTTAAAAATAAAAGTTTATTAATATAATTTCTGGGATATTTGAAATGCTTTAGCTTAAGTTTTAAAGTAGCGCTGCAGCCTTGCTGAAGAACGGCTGAACTGTTTTGTGGCAAGTGTAGCTCACTGCTGATTGAAGAAATTGGAAAATCTACATGATTAAGTACTAGCTGATTAATCAGTAGATTAGCTTGATGTGATCTTACTCTGTAGCTGTAAGACTAGAGCTTTAAAGCCTGTAGTGTGGGTGTACCTTAGCAGCAGCATAATAAGACATCAATTGTTTGCTGTGTAAGTAACTGGATCTTCTCTAAAATTTATTGCAGTGACTGTGAGGCATTAGTGTGAAGCAAAGTAGGGGTAAAGCAAGCTCAGCTCCTCAAGGCAGAATATTTGGGCAAAAGTCCCAAATTTGAAGGAAGTGGATGAGATATTGTATCTCCTCTGTCACTGAGTAAGGGGAAAAGACATTGTGTTGGCTTCTGCCATGAGTGTGCATTGAAGTTGACAAGCAGAGTGCTTGACTGAGTTGGTAGTGTTAGCTGCAGGGGCAGAGAAGGGAACGGGAGCTATGCTAACCTTTTCCCTCTTATGAAGTTTTCCTGGGATTGATGGTTCACATGGAGGGTTTTGTAATCATGTTTGGGTGTTACTATAAAAAGCTGATTTGGTTTACTTTTCTAGAAGGCAATTCTTTCAGCCTTACTGAAAGTTACAATAGGTTTTAAACTAGTTTTAGTTAGCTGTAGGCATTTGCTATTCTGCTTGTAGGATATGTCTTGTGAAGAATGAAATTAATTCATTTAGTGAAACAAGCAGATGTTGTCTTCCTTTTGAGGTAGGTGTGGAAATTTTTTTCTGAAACAATTCAGAACATGCTGAGCTGCAAAACCGTGACAATAGTGGGAAATGTTTAAAAAACTTCATGTGATATCATGTATTCTCTGGAAAGAAAGAGAGAGGTATTTTTTTACTGCTAAGACTTGCTAATAACTTAGCCAGGAAAAAAAAACAAACTATAAAATAATTGTTTACTACCGAAGTAGTAAAGAATGAGGCAAAACTGTATTATTTAATATCACCTGTATCTGTACTTTATTTGCTATTCATACTTGCCTTTCTAGACAGAAATGTTTAAATTTTAACTCATTTGAACTGTTTTTTTCTTTTTTTAGATTTTTGAGTTCAGAAATGAATCCTTAAGGCACTAGCAACAATTAGGGGAGCCTTATATGATGATTTCTTTCTTCATCTGGTCTAGACAATTCCACTTGTAAAAATCCAGTCTCTCAATCTCCACAAATTCTGCCTGGTGTTACAGATCTTAACTGTTCCAGAGAAAGGATGCTCCAGAAGATTGTATACTGTTAAGGTGCAATACGTTCAGGAGGAGGAAATGCCTCATGCAAAGTGCAAAATACCCACATACCAAATGGAAATCCAAAAATAAATCTTATGCAAGTCTTGCAGATGAGCAGAATAAAGTCATTCTACTGCAAGTTTACTTAGTCCTGATTCTTAACTGCTAAAGAAATCAGTCTTTTGGGGGTACATAGCAATTAGTGGTTTTAATTTTATCACATGCCAGAAAAACTGATGTTCTCATTTAAAGTTTGTTCTCCTGCCCAAGAGGAAAACCAAGCAGTATCTTCTCTTTTGCTGGTATTATACAAGTACTTCTAGTGGGCTTTGAATTGAAGATTAACAAATGACTAGCAGGTCTCGTGTTACTGAGTCAGTCTTCATTTCAGATGGCATTCCATTAACTTTTACTACCTAAGCTTGAGTCATTTCTCCATAGTCATTCTGCTTGGAATAAATAAGACAAATCTTTGGTTTTCTTCCTCCTCATTTAAAAATCCTTTGTAATAGAAGGAACCTTGCAGTTGATAGGTGACTTGGGTGGACATGCATGTGTTTTGACCTTTGAAGGGCAAAATTACAAGGAGATGGAATAAGACATAACACATTTGAAGTTTTAAAGAGGTGAGATTTGTTGTGGCAACAAATCATTTGATTTTTCTAGAAGGAAAGCAGAAATTTTTGTCCGTGAGTGTTTTAAACTAAAACAGTGTTTCTAAGATTATAATTAGCCGTGTTACAAGCCCAAACCTCTTTATATGTTCTAGACAAAAGGCTTCAACAATATCATGTTTTGTCATTCTGAAACTTCTTTGTCAAAGCTAAACTTACTTGTAATACGTATCTATGTTTTAAAAACGCTGAAAATGAAGGCTTTGGAAAAGAACTGTTTAAAGTGCTGCCACATAAATCTTTTCAGAATGAAGGCAGGTTTCAATCTTTATCTATTCTGAAATAGGTTAAAAAGTGTTGAAGGATGTGGCCCATAATTGTCAAGACACTAAAAAGGAGCTTATAATAGAAAACTCTTTTGAGGTCCACTAGTAGGACCTGAGGCTGGCCAAGCTCAGACTGCAAAGAATGGTGGCTTTTTTGTTGGAATGTTATGAAGTCTGTGTCCTTCAGACCTACCAATCAAGATTGCTGCCTTAGTGATAACTTGGGCTTAGTCTCAAGGTGTTATTGGATGTAGAAATTTGTTTTGAATTCACAGCCTTGTGCATAGTTTTATTAGGCTGTTCTAGCTGACTCTGAGCTGATACCTTGGACTAAGATGTTGCATAAATAAATTCACTAAATCGTCTGTTCTGAGTCTACATCTACTTAATGCAGCTATGAGCAACACAATCCTTGCTTCCCAAATGCTGCTGGCAGTTTTTGTTTGTAGAATATGAGGTTTAGTAATTTAAGTCTGTAAGATGCCTATTTCCTCTTACTGTGTGAACTCTCAGGCCCTTGACTGTCACCTATGGTCTGCTAAATCTGACTCTGTGTCTCAGAGATGAGCATGAGGAGTACAGCTATGGGCAGATAATTCTTGAGTGGAGTAACCTCTGAAAAGAGGAATGCCTAGGCTGTATGTGCATGCTATTCATTGCTTTGGTGGCTTTGCTTGAACCTTTATTCCTGAACTCCATTTTTGCACAGCCTAAATTATGAACATTTTGTTTTGGAGAGCTTCTTTGGAGGGGAGAGGCGGGAACTAGTAAAAAAAAAACTGTCTTAGGAAATATGTTCATATCTGAAATTTGTTTTCATTAACTTAGATTCCTGGACTGCAAGACCTTTATAATGTTGTTTTTCTCTCTCTATACCTTTAAAAATCCTAGTTAAAGGTCCTTGAAAGTTTGATATTTAAGGCTCTAAATACATCTAAAGCCGTTATAAAACTCTAAAATGTGAAGTCATTGAAGCTTAAGTTTCAAATATTTGAAATAACAATTGGGCAGAACTCCTCATTTTTTTCCTATGCTGCCATCCTGCTTATAGTTGGCATGTAGTTGCCCTGAAGATGCACGTTATTTACAGTCAGGCAGTAATCAGATATCCCTGCTGTAATGCCATACCCTGTTTGTAGGTTTTTAAAATTTTATCTGATGTGCTGTACTCTTGCAGGCTGTACTGCTCTAATTTTGCAGTATAGGACTGTTGTACCTTGAGTTCCAGCCAGCAATTAATTCCTTAATCCTTCTGCAAGGCTCTAGCATACAAGATCCATGTGTTACGTCTTTTAAGTGGCTCAGTAGTTCCTCACACTGTGTGAAAATGTATACAAGATCAATATTTAGCCTGTTAAAGCAGGGGGGAGATGTTTTTTTTACAGTTCACTCTGGGAACACAGTAGGAGTTACTGTCCCTTGTATCTGTTCAGTGTTGATCAGTGTCACTGAGCATTCCTCTAACTAATGTGCTGCTGCCACTGGGAGATGAAAGTGGGCTTAAGAGGGTTGTGTGTGTTTAAGTACTGTCTACATCCATACTCAGTCAGGAATCTGTCCCCTGAGCATGACAACATGAAGGTTGTTTTCCAGTTGCCAGATCAAAAACTCTTGAGATCATTAAGGGAAAAATGGTGTAGTTGTTTTATGTTTCCTGTATAGATGTCTCATGCCTACTGTTTCCCATTTAGATTAAAAATACAAAAATAATCTCAAAAGAGGATTTGTACTTGGCTTGCCTTTTTTTTTTAAGTTTGCTACATGCCTGTCATTGATCTCTTAATGAACAAGTCTTAACCTGTATTGGAGTATTGCTACAGAGCTGAGACAACAAAGTCTTTTCAAATAAAGTGTGCTAGTGTTATTTGATGAATGCTTTTCTAAAACAAATGAAATTTTATGCTGTTGTTATGGAGGATTTTTTTTGGTGGAACATAAAAGTAACATGATAGAGATGTGTGTGATCCTCTTGTAAAATTATCTTTGATTTCATGCAGAAGTGTTAGATTTCCTCCCTTAAATTTCTAACATAATCTGTATTAACCAACTTTAAAATACTGTGACTTGTCCTGGAATATTGTGGCTTTAAAACAAGATGATTGGCTTGTATTAGCTTGAGGTCTAAAACTTTGGATAGAAGAGGATAATCTAATTTCTTGGATAAATAAAATGCACAGTATTTTAGGATAAAGCCAAAAATGTGCTCAAGTTTGGTTTCAGCTCTTTTAGAATATCTTGCATTTGTGAAATGTGACAGCACATTTCTGAAATTAATTTGGGGCCTGATTAAAAGGACTTGTATATAAATAACTGTGGTTTTTTTAATTCTCTTTATTAACAGCCCATCTTTGCTGTGATTAAGAAAAATCAAGACCTCCCAAATCAGAAAACCCACACAATACATGATCCAGGCGCAGTTCTCCAAGTTCTGAGTAGCTGAATTCAGCAGATGTGGTTCCAAGTGGGATGGTCCTGCTCCTCATTGACAGGATTTAGCTCTCAGCAGTGTTTGCAGTCCCTCTCACCATCCGACAGGGGCACAGCTCTGTTCCTACGGTACACTCAGACAAGCCTTGGCTGTCACAGGACAGTTGACCCCAGGGAACGGGTGGTACTAGGGCTGTGTAAATGGTTCTCTCACAAATAGAAGGTTGCCCTTTTGGGTGGACCCAGCAAATTACATAAATGCATTGGTGTGTAATTGAACAATAATTCTGGGGTAAGAAGGGTTAAAAAGGTCTAGTCTCAAGGATCCTGCTGGAAAGATCTATTTAAGGGTAGCCCCTGTCATAGAGGAAGCAGCCTTTAACTACTCTCTACCAGAGAAATTTCTGTGATAGGATGGCTCCTGGCTACACCCCACTGAACAGTCTGACATTGATGTGAGCACACCTGTACATGGTAACACCGGAGAAAGATGGTCTTGCAAACTGATACCTGTCACTGTCTGACACTGTGTCTGTGACCTACACCTGCAACTCAGAATGCGCATCTGGAGATGAATTTCAAGGTAGAGAACAAAAACAGATTCCTTTAGTAAGTAGTAACCCATAAATTAATCCACACATTATTTAAAATAAATTATGTGAGTGAGAATTCAGTATGAACTTCTTACGCAAAATATTGAGCAAAGACTATTTTCTGTGCTTAAATGCCTTTCAGTAAGGTTGCAGTGACATGGAGAAACTTTCTGATTGTCTTCAAGTGGTAGCAGTACTTCATTAAAAATTAAGTAGTGGTCTTCATTAAAAATATTGTGAACTTTGTTCTGCTTGAAAGTAGCTGTACTTGGAGTCTTACCTGCCACTGCCATTTGTGATAAGCTGTTCAAAGGGACACTGAGGGGAGGGACATCTCTTGGAGTCGTCAAATTGTTTCATTGTTCGGGTAGTAGAAGTCAGGTCCAATACTGATTTAAATCACTCTGCAACTAGTTCATCCTTCGGTAACTCTATGGAAAATAAAAATCCTTTACGGAGAGGTTGAGGGAAGAAGGTGTTTGCATCCTGCTTTCATGCAGAGCAACACGGAGCTATTCAGGCTGCTGCCACCTGAAGCCAAGCCTGAACATGGCAGCGTTTGCTGCCTTGTGTTTACACTGTGCAAAAGCACCTGTGCTATTTCCAAGTCTTGGCTGCTTCTCCTACTGGTTCAGACTGATACACAGCTGAATCTCTGGCCATAAATTCAAAGTACCAGAGCATTCTGGTCACAGGATGTGACCTGGCCACAGAAATGGACATTGCTGTGTCCCTCTAGTAATTTAATTACTTTTTGTCTGTCTGATAAAAGTAGCAGTCTAACTTCAGGGCAGTACCCTCTGAAGAGGGAAAGCTGTCATTTGTTGGTTGTCGAGATTACAGGAATAAAAATACAAATCATCAAGGCCACCGTTCACCTAAATCATAGGAGATCTTTAGTCTCCTATTAGTTTCTAGCATTTTCTTAGCTGTTTTAATTTGATTTCAGGCTACTAATACTCACATTGTATGTTTTCAGGAGGAAGGCCTTAGGAGTGTTTTAAAGGAAAGCTTAGCTTAAACAACTGAGTATAAAGAGACAATGTGAGGATCTTCCAAGTTAATGAGTTAGGTGTTATATTTCTGCAATGAGGCTTTTAAAATTGATGCGTGTCTTATATTCCTCTAAGAGGCATTTCTGATCCAGAGGAGTTCCTGCTGAATTTATTTCAGTTCCCTAAATCAGCCCTGAAGCAGTGCTTTCTTCCAATGTGGAAGCTTTTGGAGCGCCTACTGCAGCTGGTGTTGCTCTGATGGACACTAGGAAAGTGCAAGTTGCCTGTGACCACCCCAGGACAGGCCACCAGCTCTGGCTGCTGAGCAGCAATGCTGTCGGACAGGAACAACTGTCATGGCAAAACCAGAAGTAAAAGGGTTGGTGCTTTCTCTAGTCGTTTAGTGATTTGACAAAGTGGCTGCTGGGAGCAAAGGGATGGATTTTTTTTTCCAGTTATTTTGCATACACTTATCAAGCAAAATTGCCCTGGATTTAGTAGCATTCGGTGGACCATATCCTCAAGATTGTGTCTTGTAGTGCTGATATTGTCAAAGCATCCACTGACTTTTATTTTTCAAAATTTTGCTTGACCTCTACTTTTGAGCTGAATTTTTTTTGTTCACTGAATTTGGGTCACAGGTGGCACAGCTTCATTTGCTCAGACCAAAAGCTCTTGGAAAATCAACAGCTTGCCTCTGTCTCCTCTCTCCACACATTTTTGTCTATGTGAGCATATTTAAATACTTTGGTTTTGGACATGCAGGCCTCTGATATATGTATAAGCACTTCTCTTGATATCTTCTTATGATACCTTGTTCTTCTGCCATCAAAGAGATGTATCTTTTTAAGTCCTGCAAAGGTCCACAGCAGACCTTTGAATTAATGAATTAGCACAGAATTTTTTTGTTGTTGTGCTGTGAATACTTAGGAAGTCTAGATTTATGGGGAAAACCCAGAGCAGATGTAGATTGTACAAAGCCTGTTTTGAAAGAGTCAGCTTATAAATTTCTGCATCTTTCATGTGCTGTATTATGCAGGCACATAGTAGGTTTCTGTCTAATCTTGCTTGGCTGTCCCTGGATATCTCTGGAGGAATCCTGCCTGTGCTCCATGAAGAAATGAAAGCACAGTGGGAAGACTTGCTGCTGCTTCTGCTTTGATCCTGCAGGGATAAGCTGTTGAACACTGTGAAGTGAAGCCTAACACAAAGCAAGGATGCCTTTGTAGTAGCCTTTGTAGTAGCCTTTTCAAGGATGCAAAGTGTAGATTGAGACACTGTTCCCTCTGCTCTACTGCCTCCATCCTTTGGTTCTGCCTTGTCCTGCAGGTACAATCTCCAGATCAGAGCCAATATCTTAGTCCTATGTAGGTGAATCACCAAGCACAGTGACCATCTGTGATCAGGGGACTGATACATAAATGTAATGAGTAATTTAGTAGTGGTAGCAAAGAGTAAATAATGGATCCAGCTACTAAAGCCACTTATTTCATCTTTTGACCTCAAAGTGTTTTTGTCCTCCTGATGACATTTTCCCTTTCATGTGTTTTTTATTCAGTACTGATGTACCTTTATCTTGCTTGTATTCTTTGTACCAGAGCAAAATGTTGTGTCAATTAGTGCCATGTCTCTATAGGCACTTTCTGAAATTAATGTTAATGCACACGAGTCTAGGAATGGGCCTTGGGGCATCAATTCAATCCTGCAAAACATGCAAGTTTCTTTTCACCTGATCTTAATTGCAATTGTTCCTTAAGCCTTTTGGTTTATCAAAGAAGCAAGTTTTATCAGTTTGAAATATGTTTTAAACAATGCCTATGTAAGCATCCAGCTTGCAATTTCCAGTCTTTATCCCTAGATGTCACTGGAAGACAGCATATGCTGAAAATCGTGACACTGAAGCCAGAAGAAATGACTGTATGGCTTAGATAGTAGAATGTGGAAGTCTAGATTTGGTAAAATTCCCAGGTGGGTGCAGGCATGACCTATGTGCAGCTGTTCCCCAAATTACCTCTGCCCGAGAGGTAGAGAATCCAAAAATCTGTTCTTAGATCTATTCCTTCCATACAGTGGGTGCACATCATGGATGACTCCTAGCTCAGTGCAGGAGTACCACAGTGTCCTGTGCAAGAGATGTGAGGAAGAGTCCCAGTGCACCAGTTCAGAGAGAAGAAAGGAATTTACTGGGAGAGGCAGGAAATAACAGCTGTGGTTTTGTAACAGGTGAAAGTCAGCTCATAGCAAAGTGTCACAGAAAGAGGCAGACCTGCCTTAGTGCATCTCCACAGTTTCCACCAACTAGTGCTGCCTCTCCTCAGACAGCAAGCCAGTGCTGGGGGGTGAATCTTCAGCAAATTATCTTCTTCTGGGGCTTAAACAGTCACTCCTTCTCCATTTAGTTCTCTGCAGGCTGAGAAGGGATGGTCTTGGGTCTGGTGGAATGAGGGGAAGAAGAGCTCAGTGCTCATGTGCATGGCGGCAATGAGAGTGACTGCATGCCAGACCCAGCTGTCTACAGGAAAGAGTAGTGGCAATCCAGCCATTCAAAGCCATTCAAAAACATGGCAAAATTCAAAGGAAAAACCTTTAGGAATCAGAATGTGCACAATGATCCTCTTCAGTGCCAATCCAGGCTGGCTGTTCCCATAAGAGTGTTTGAATGGATCTGGGTATGGGCAATGTCTGTGTATGGACCTGCTCCCTTCCCACAGCTGTAGGAGTTTGAAGCAGCCCATTAGAGATGGGCTCCTCAAATGCTCTCAGCCATTTGAATTTCAGTGGAAATTTTTTCTTGAAAGGAGGCTGAAGCCAGTTTTTAACATCTATAGGATCAAAACTATAACTGACTTTTTTATTAAAACTCTTATAGAAGGGGAAAATGCTCTGATTTGGTGAATACTCCTAAGACTTTTGCTAAAACCACATGATCTTTAAGGAAGTCAATTCTTCCTGAGCTGAAATTGTACAGTGTGAGGTGTATTCAGCACTTGATTCAAATGTTGTTATGAGTCAGAAGCACTTTCTCTTGACCTTAGCAGGATTCAGGTAGATAAAGGGAGCTTTGTAAAATGGAATCTTCTTTTTGTACTTTAACCTTTTTTATTATTTTTATCATTATTAGGAGCAAAGAATCAGCTACAGTACAATGACTTACAAGATTATGTGTTTGGAAAGTATGCAGTGCCCACAAGGCCAGAGTTTCTGAAACTGTGAAGCCAGTTATATATGATTTGAGTTACTTGCATCAAGTGAGAATCTGGTTCATGGGCATGTGACTGCAGTCAATGCCAAGACACAGCTCCAGAGAAATGTGTTGATAATTGGAACCTATTTTCCTAAAATAATGTATGTCTTTCTGATTAAAGCAGGGATGTGTTCCCTGTCTTTGCAGATGTACAGGAGCATAAGCCAGGCTCAGTGATGGAAGGAAACAAATTGGCCTTTCACCAGCACCTGCCAGAGTAACTTGTTTGATTCATCCCCAAAGAACTGAGTACCTACCACGCAGCTGTAAGGGCTTGTTCCTGCCCAAGGCCCCGCCTGATCTCATCACTGAGATCCTCAAACCACAAGTAGCACACATAAATATCTCAAGTCCAGCAGCCTCCCTGCTGCCATTCTTGCAGCTTGTAAGGTTCAGTCTGAAGTTGTCCTCGGTTTTGCCTCCCGACCATTGCATGACCCTGCAGACCCCCACTCAGATGGACTGTGAGGAATGGTTTTCTGGCCTGACTGATGGGATGTGGGTGCAGGGTGAACTGTGTACCAGGCAGAGATCGTCCTGTTGCATGGTCCTGTTGCTGTAACCATTAGAGATGGTACATACTGGCCGCTCCTAGCACCGCTCCTAGCACCGCATAACAATCCATAAATCTTCCCACTTTTTTGGCCAGAGGCCACTCGCCTCGAGAAAAACTATAAAAAGGTACCCTCTGGAAAGGACTCTTTGAGATCTCCCCACGGATGAAGACACGTCTATTGGCTGGACCACGCGGACGCTCGTCGCATCTGTTGGTAGCTATATTCCCATCCCCCTCTCTCTCTCTACTTGTTTCTTATATCTTTCCCCCTCTATCACAATTGAATTGTTGGCATTGAATAAAGTGCATTGCTGTTGTTGAATAAACTTTGATTTGTCCCCTGCATTTTGCCTGTTTGCACCTTTGAGATCAAACGAACCATCATGACCCCTGCTCTGTACTAATAGTGGATCGTAACACAGCTGTATTACAGAACAAGCTCTAATCCAAAATGGAGCCTAATATCTTCAACTCACATGTGGAGAGACTTGCTGATACTCTGTGGAGAATATTCCATATAAATAAATAAATAAATAAACAAACATATATGGTGTTTCTTGCAATATAAGAAAGTATTGAATGATTTTTTTTCTTTCCCTGGTATCGTGGTATACTGCTTCTGTTAAGGACAGCTATGTGTAAAGTTCTAGCTGCTGATGAAAATATTAGCCCTGAGGCAAGGAGACTTGTTGAGATGCCTTATTGCCTCTTTCTTTTGAAGCTTGTAGAGTGGGCCAGGTCATTCTGCATTGTCACTCTCAGAACTGGCTGCAGCCTACTGCATGCTGCGATCCCATGGACACTTAGTTCTGTGGAATAATGACAGCTGCCGCAGCCTGCAGGCAACACCTCATTGTTCCTGGGGCAGGAACAGTGATCTCTCTAACACGAAGTGCTAAAACCCATGACTTGAAAAGAGAAAAAGGAGAACAAAGCAGCCAACAGCAGAAAACTGGCACTGAGCTCACACCTCTGAGAGATACTGGTCCCAGCTGCATTCAGCTGGGTCTTGAGGAACAGTGGTCATTTCAGGTGAGTGGCTTTGCAGTAATATTTAACCTTCATATAAATTAATTAAAGTATGTCACATATGATAGAGATTTAAGAGTCAGATGATCTTATATAATCCATGGTGGTCCAGTCCACATACCTTACTGCATAGGCACGGCAGGCTAACTCAGACACGTAAAAGTAACCAATGCTACAAAGTGATCTGCAGCCAAGGCTCCTCTCACTTTGCAGAGCTCAGATGAAGCCTAAAGGGCTTTTCTAATTTTCTGTATGAAAACACATGTAGAGAAAACTTTAGGTTTAGCTGCTCTTCACAAAGATGTACATGTGAGGAAGAGTCTGGCTGAGCTACATCAGAGAGAAAAAGGTGGTCTATCAACAATGCCAGGAAACAGGCTATGATTTTGTGACTGAGAAAGATCTACTAATGATCATACCACTGAAATTAAACTATGAGTTGCTTCTACTAAGGATAAACATGCTGGTTACAATACTAGGAGTTGCCCTCAGACCAGAAGCCCATGGTAATGTGTGACATTACAAGATAGTACCTGCTCCTCTCCAAATGACTTGAACAGTCAGCATTGTTTGTGGGTGTAGGAACCGTATTTCAGAACTTCTTTGGGAAGAAGAGATGTTCCCTAGGAAGAAAGGACATGCAGAAGTGTTACTCAATTCTGGAATATTCATTACAAGATACAGAATCCCAAGCCAAATAGCTTGCAGGTCAGCTAGATTAGAGTATAATCCTTAAAAACTTCATTTCTGTTCTAGATGGAAACTGTAAATATAACTTGTGCATTGCAACTACTGCTAGCGACAATGCCTCATAAAACTTAGAGACCAAGCCCATCAGTCTAGATATCAGAAAACCATTTAGAATTACATTTAAACAGATTGTCTTGGGTCAATTTAATTGGAGTACTGCGCTTTTAAATGTTGTGTGGTCTCAGTGTCAGTTACTTTATCAGTATAAACATTTTGTGTAAGCTTCCTCTCTCCTTGTTAAAGACAGAAAGATATATTAATGCTTCCTATAAGAGGTGAGATTAGTCATGCACTGAAAGTGTAGATCTCTTACCTGCTAGGTAAGATCTATCTGGTTTCAACTTTGTTAACAGAAATTCCCACCGAAGAGGCCAGCTGTAACCTGGGTTCTGCAGCTCTCCTGAGGTCAGGAGCTGCATGATGAAACTCAGCCCATGGCTGACTTTGAGACCAGTAGACCTGGTGAACAGGTATCCTGAAAAGAAGTTTGTTTTTAGGATAAGCTATAATGCTGAAAATCATAGATATCAGGCTCAATTGGTCTTTTGGAGTCTATTAATTGAATTCTGGAAGACGCCATCCATAAGTCATTTTACAGTAATTTCTTTTGAATGCAAAATAGAGTAAAGGTTTCAGGTTTGGGTTCACAGCTGGGAACACAGATCTAAATTAATGTTATTTCTGTCTCCAAATTGGCAGTCATACAATAATTTTGACAACTGGGGAAAAGGTAGCACTAAAGCTGTTTGCTTGCAACCAAAGAACTGGATTGATTTGTATTGCATAATAGAGGGGATTTTCTGAAGACTTGTGGCATTGCTTTTAATTAAATGTTGATGATTGAAACGCAGCTTGAAATTGATTCCTTGATCAGCTCTTTTGTAAGAAAAGAAATTAGGTCTGGCTGTTTGGATGAAAAATTGAGGTTTCATGGGGCTGGTAACTGTTCTGGAGACATGGAACGGAGTTCTGCTGGAGGTTAGATCTGAAAGTCATAAATTGTTCACATTTTTGAGAAAATACCTTTTACAAGTAAAACTGGATACATTTGATAACCCAGATAGGCAAGGGCTGGCATGATTTTAAAAGCACCTTCACATTTTATTGAATTTCCAAGATTTCACTCCTTTCTTTACCAGCAGGAAGTATCCCTTTCCAGGTCGTTGTCAAAGTCCTCTCTTCTTACCAAAAACAGCAGTATTATTGGGGATTTTTCCTGCTGAAATGCAGTGTTCATCTGGTCACCTTTTTCAGCTCCTCTGGCTCCTTGCTGTCTTCTTCAAACCTTGATCCTGTGCCTCCAGCCCCTTTTCAGCAGGAAAGGCAGAGTGCAAAAGTGACTTCCTGATAGTTCCTTGGTGCTGTGCCAGGATTTGAAATTCAGACTCATGGATTCAGGAAAAGGGATGGCCCCACATGTCTGCAGACCTCTCCTAAGGAACCATGGAGTTGGGAAAAAAGGTGCAGAGTTGGCATTTTCATATTGCTGGAGTCCCTCCAGCAATCAATCAAGATTATGGAAGAGGTGGGAGGGAAGAGGCTGGTCAGCTCTGTTCATTATACAAGTTGTGGAAACAAAAGGAATGCTTGCTGAATGAACAAATGCACCCCTCTTCAGCATTAACAAAATACTTCATTCTAAACAAATCCAGTCTCTGTCCACCCCCACCAAAGAGACCAAATAACTGAAATCATCTTGCAGAACATGAAATTTCCTTGGAATAAACTGTTTAATATCTATTTCTGCTCTTACGTAGTTGTAAGCCACTTTTCCCAGAGGCGAGTGATTGAAGAGCTACTGGTAGTTTAGCAATAATGTTTAATGAACTGAGAAATTAGCTGCTTGTATCAGGAGTAGTAGCTCTCTGCATATCCACCTCGTGAGCTGGTTAGTGAGAAAAGAAAATATGTTATGGCATGGACCTGCAACTTTCAGTCTTCAGCTCCTGGGATGAAGTCACTCCTACCACAGCCAAGCCAGGCTTTCAGAGAAATATTGCCTGTGTCTGTCAGGCTAATAACAAAACCAAGTTCCTTCTTAGTGGGTTCTCTGTCTGAGCATTAAAGCATTACTCTACTTTTTAGCTCTCCTGAGAATGCCTAGCCATGGAAGTTACTGCATACCTGGTATTTTAGCTTCATTGTTGAAAATTGTGCTTAATCACTGGGAAAACAAGTGCTTGTGAAGTTACCCTCCCCTTAAAAGCAAAATCCTGTAGGAGACCAGACGCATTTTACCACAGGATAAACTAGCATGGCTGAAGCTGATGAAGTTACCATTATGGGGTTATTTCCAGGTAAAAGCCATAGCTCCTTGTCACCACCGCAGTGCCAAAGAGAATAATATCAGGCATTGGTGAGTGTAAAAGTTTACACCCCCAGATGATATTTGATTTACTGACTAATGGGGGAGATTGCAGAAGGGATGGACACAAAGGGAGTATTCCCTGATATTAATGCTGCTGGTGCAGTATGTGGTCCCTGTTATATATTGGGAAGGGTTTATATAATTTTCAGCTCCCCTCCTGAAATGTAGCTCTTGGAAAAATGTGAGTGAACAATTGCTTTAGAAAAGCAAAATCTCTACAAAGAACCTGGCATGACAACGGGGATCTCCAGATGTTTTCTCTCCAGCATTAAATAGAGCTTTTTCTCATACTTTGGCTTGGGCTGAAATGCTGGCAGCTTTCATTTCAATGCCCAAAGAATGTAAAAAGCCACCTCCATTGTAGGTTCATTAGTACAAAAAGAGAAAGAAGATTAAATCTGGAAGGGGAACTGAATGACCTAGTTCTAGGCCTTCAAAATGAACACCCTTGGTCTTTTATCTGCACAACAGGCAGACTTTTCTACAGCACACTAAATAAAATAGTTGGTCTGGCAAAAAGGAAGAAATATGATGGTAGAAATATGACCATCAGAAGTATGGGCTTCATCTCCGCCAGTAAACCCAACAGTAAATATTCAGTCAATGTGCCTGCAAGGAGTGTCATCTGAAAACCTCAGCTTTTAACTGAAATCCAAATTCTATTTTAGAGTGATGGCTGTGGCAAAAACACACATTAAAAATCTATTTTAGATTCACTTGAGCCCTAAATATTAATTTCTATAAACAGTGTTGGCTGTAGTAGTGGTCTGTTGCCACATTTGTTCTGTCTAATACTCATGCCAGTGTTTAGTGCTGTTTCCTTTTGATGTAGTTTAATTTCTGTAGCTTTGTGTTCTATCAGTTATAGCTAAGTAAAATTAGACTGCAATTTACTTATAACACAATTAGCAGTTCTGGTCAATTAGAATGCAGTTAAGTGCTGTGCAAATCCGTTGCTGAAATAAGAAATTGGAATCTCAAGTGAAAGCACACTGCTGTGCCTGTGCAGTCCCCTCCAGGCAGTTTGAATTCAGCATATATAAGATATAGACATAAGCCTTCCCTGCTCTGTGCCAGGATGTGGGTACCTGAGTCCATTTCTCCTTTTTGCCAAAGACCAAGGATTTGTGGTCCACTGTCTTTGTACCACATGGACTTTTCTCCTGTCACTCCAAATCTGGCTGGTGAGAGGAGGCCAGGATCACTCCTTAATGTTGCCCCATGGATTGTGTAACCCACAAGCCATCAAGGAATAATTACCACACAGCCATGGCAATACCTCTCAAACTTCTGCAGGACCTTTGGTATGAGACCTCCCACAGGGACTGAGACAGTGCAGCAGAGTTAATTTGCTGCTATCAGCTGGACCCCCAAAACAGTTATTCACAGCCACTCAACCTAGAGCTGAGCTTCTCCCAGTCCCTCTCCTAAGTCCCATGGCAAGTGTCAGCTGTTGGATCCAGAAAGTATTAGAACTGAGTGCTGGTCCCAGTGTCTGAGCAAACACAGTCTGTATTTCTGCCCTTTTACCTCTGCAGCACTAGCCGGCAGTCACAGGGGACAGTGGCATTTGTGGGACCCTTGGGCTGCAGGATGATGCTGAGATGAGCTGAACTGGGAAGGATTTAGCTGGGAAGTTCCTGCAATGGGACAGGCAACTGGCAATGAACCAGCGCTCCTGCTGTAGGCAAGTAGGTTCAAATCCATACTTGAATGAAATTAATCTAATACACTGTACCTGCAGGACATTATGCAGCCTGGGCAGACATTAGATGGCACTCAAAACTGCCTTTTTCAGGGTCTCATTCAAGCAGAAATAGGATTAAGACCTGCCATTGCTTGAATGTCACTGGGAAGCACCCTGTACAACTGAAAATTATAAGCACAGACTAAAAAACAATTACCTAAGACATCTTCACAGACTATTTGCTCAAGCAAGTTAATTTTTGTTAGGCCTCTGTTAAAACTATCTGAAAGAACTGTGAAATTATTTTCAAGTGGTCACTGACCACTGGTGGTAAATTGCTGCAGATGTATGGTGTATTTTGTGAATGTCCTCAGACTTTACATGGCAGGGCTCCTCATGCAGGCACCTCTGGAACTGCAGGGGATTTGAAACGTCCTTGTGGCACTGGATAAAAGAGATGCTTATTGAATTGCTCTCATGGTTGTGAATCATGATTGTAGCTGGTTCAGAGACATTATTGTAGGGCCCACTGATTGAAGCTTAATTGAGAAATTGAAAATAGAAATACTCAACCAAGAGGAAGGTATATTCATTGCACACTTTCCCTTGTAAATGGGGAAGGCCTTCTGAGCAGATAAAAAAAATCTTTAAATATCATATAAGCCATTTGTTCACTTAGCTACATCAGAGCTAACAAAACCAAATGTTGTCAACTCACATTTTAATTGCAATGCTGGTAAGCCTCATGGTAGCTCTTAGGGCTTGGTTTGTTTGGTCTATTTTAAAGTCAAAACAGCTTGTAAAGGTAATCAAGTATAGGGCCTTTAGATTCTTTTGTTCACCTGGTTTTGCTTTTAAGTAAGTGGTTTACTCCTTCTGCTTAAATGAATGAATTCTTGAATGAATGTAAATTCTTTGCCCAAGAACCTAACAGAGTGTATTTAAAAGGTAGAATTGGACAAGGTTTTACTCTACCCAGCCAATGTAATCTGCTCTCCCAAGTGCCTGATGAGAATCTCAGGGCAGGCTAATTTAAGGATCGTTTTTGGGGATGGAATGTTTAAAGACATGAACTGAACCCCTTTTGCTCTTACAAGCATCCCCTAGCAGATGGATTACACTGCTCTTTGTGTACAAAGGGGCTGCATACCGGTTTTGTGCATTCATCCATCTCTGGCAGTTTGCTTTCTGTAATTCTTCAGCATGAGTTTCAACCTTTCTGCCCATGTTTAGGAGAGCATTTGCTGGTAAACAGCACAAGTGGAAGAGGCAGTGGAACACTATGGTGCTGCTGTTTTCTAGCAAAGTAATCCCTGGAAGTTGTTACCAGTGTGTTCATGATCTGTTCAGGGCTGAGAAAAGCCCTTAGCTGTCTGCCCCTTAGTGAATTAGATGGAAATGATAGAACTGTCCATCTCTGCAGTTCAAACCTTGAAGTCTTTCCAAACACTCTGAGCCTGGCATTTCACAGGAGTCTGTTGAAACAATGCAGTCAGGGAAACTCACTTTTATTCCATCTGAGGAGTCCTGTAGTGGGTAGCCGGAGCGACCAGATGTGTCACAGTTGGTGCAATATCCCATGGAAGACATGGGTGGGTGACAGGAAACGTGGATCTCCAGGCTTCACTGCCCTGTGCTGTGAAGTCCTAGGGGCCTCTGTGAAAATTGTCTGCTTGAACCTTATTTCAGTGAGGGTCATGATGAGTTTTGTGTGAGTCTACATGTTTATGAGGCACGCAATCACTGTCAGTAATCACTCAACATTATATATACAGATATAAAGTGTTGGCTCTCATGTTGGAGAGCTCTAAAATGAACATATGTGTCTGCTAATTTTATGCAGCCAAGCAGTCTTTTAGCTCACATGAAATCTCTTAAGAGAAATCCTTAAATTTAACATACTGTTTTCTATCACTGAGCTGATAGTCAATTTTAAGGTGTTTGCATACTTTCCCTCAAGTATGCACTTAAAGCATATTTAAGCAGAAATTAGTTTTCTGTGTTAATAGTTTCAAGCAGCAGTTTTAACTACATATCTTCTTTTCTCATCCAGACCTATCCCTGTACAGCAGAAAGCTGCATCAATATCCTTATGTACTGCAGCAGGCCAGCAGGATAAACAAGTGCATCTATGGGAATGAAGTAACTGTTAAATTTTAATGTTACCAAAAGATGTAAGAACAGCAGGAAGCAAAAATAACACATGACAATGTGTTACCACAGCTGTCCTGGCATTGTTTTGCACAATTAGTATTACTTTTGTCAATACTTTGGGTGTCCCTTTCCTGCTAATGAGACTCTTTTGATAACAGCTGCACATTGGGGTCAATGTAAGCAGATAATAAGAGCTAGTTCCTGGTCTGAAGGTAGGAAAAGAGGGGGTTCAGAGAAAAGCACACAACTTATAGGCAGAAGGTTGTGAATTGAGCCTCAAATAGCTGAACTACTTAGGATGAAGGGCTCGCACTGAGGTCTCTTTCGTTTGCTCCAGTATTTTCCTTCGAAGTCCATATTATCATGGCAGACTTTTAAAAATACATGCACACAATAGAAAGACTGCAGAGGCCTTCCCTCTATGAGTTGCATTGAGACAAATATGTCTTCCCTTGTTTGGATGTGCACAGTAACTACTGAGTACATTTTGATATAGATAGTTGTAAATGGCTCTTTCCCAGGGGTTACAACAGAGCATGAATTTAGGTGGCTACATTGATTCATTTCCATCTTCCAGAAAGATAGTGTATGAAGTGAACATGAAAATCAATAAGACAAGCAAAATTAAATAGCTTGAGATAAGCGGGGGATGCAGAAGAAATCAATGCCATTCGGCTACTATGATGGTGAAACAGAGTCCATAGGAGATCATATTAAATTCCTAAGTCAAATATTTCAAATACTGATCTGTAACATCACCTGGGACAATAACTGCAACAGAGATTTGCATCTGTATAGTCACATGATTGCAGTGAAATTCTCCAAACAATCAGTGGGCTTTTCCTCCTACAAACTATCACAGTAAGTTTTTATGGCTGTGCCAGGTTGTGTTTTCCAGGAATAACCTTTATATATTTAGTATAGGGAGATTTATTGATAGGAGATCAAAATTAACCTGCATTTCATGACTTGGAAAAAATACGTCACATAAGGATTAAAAACATTTACTCTTACCTGATTGCTGGTCGTGAGTATGCACAGATAAATAAATAAATAGATAATACAGCAAAGTCCTCTGATAGAAAGTGATTATTAATTTCATTCAGGCCACTTGGTCAGACTTTTTGGAAAGAGTTTGTATTGTCAATAGGAAAACAGACTGAATGTTTCTCCACTTTCTGCCCTTTTTTTTTCACATAGTTTCTTATTTTTGTAAGTAGGCAGCTTGGCACTGTGAGAGTGAAGGTTTTTATTTCTTTTTCCACCTAGGACCGTGTCATACAGTACATTATCAACATCTGATTTTAAAGGCATAATGCAGATTGTATTTTTCACAGTATTTCTCTGCTGACCATGGGGTCTCTCTCTCATTCAACATTTTTGGGTCACACCACTACAAAGAGGTTATTAGATTTTATTAGATTGTGTTTGCATTTTGAAACTTCTCTTTAAACACTCTTTGGATAAATGAGACATAGTCAGACCATGGTTGAGCTTAGCTCAAGAAGTATAATGCATAGGCAAAGGTGTTGTATTACCACTAAAAAAAGTATTTTTTCAGGAGGCGACAGAGGCAGCAAAGGTCTATTCCACAGCCCGGTGAAACAGCCTGGCTGCTAAAGCCAGAGTGACCCTTGAACCAGCTGCCCAGGATGCCTGCAGCTGTAGGGCTGAGATGGTTTACTAATACCATTAAGAAGATGGAGACATTTGCCTTTTTGCAGGCATTTGCTAGTGAAGGGGAATATCCCAGGAATATCATAATTTCTGCATATGTCTGCCACTAATTCTGGAGGTGTTTTTTTTTTTTTTGTTAGCTTTTTACAATTTCTCAAATAGAAGTCAACCTTCATTTTTTCTGGCTTTTTACTCCTCCTCCTCCTCCTTATCATCATCATCATTACCATCATCATCACCATCATCAAGCCTTTGAAATCTGTCATCTACTCCAACCTTGGGTTTAACAGCTGTAACTAATAAAATGTCCTAAAACCCTAGGGGTTGTCTTACTAGGATCTTGCAGCAGCAGAAAACCTAAACTCATAATGTGTATTATTTTCTTCTCCTGAAGTCTTCAGCCAGACAGTTTACACCTGATTTATTTCTAATACCACTTGCTGTTAGTGTTTTTTCTCTTCCACTGGGATATAGCTGACATTTTTACCCTGAAAATGGATTAAAATATGTTTTTCTACAATGAAGAATATTTTAGTACCTAGATGTAATACTGCTGTAATAGCTCCCCTCTGTGTTGCCTTTGCTCCAATCATCAGAGAAACAAGTACTAGTTTATGCTAAGGTTCCCATCTGGAGATGTATACAAATTCTATTTGAAGTTGCCTTCTGAAACTGAGGAGAATCCTGCCTAGGCTGGTGACTTTGTAGTAAAGGCCGACGTTGCCTTTTCTTGAGTTTATAATGTGAAGTGTTGGAAGATACAATCACTTGTCTTCGTGTATCATTTCTTGTGTTGCTCTTATTCTTCATTTACTTAACTATTTGCATGCGTGCAACTCATTTAATTTCTAAGGAAAAGAAAAACATCCTGACAACACTGACTTACTTCTTTTCTGGGGCAGATTTGCTAAGCTTCCCTGCATTCCCAGCTTATGTCTTGGGGGGCTCTAAATGTGAGAATTAGTCCGGTGATGTGACCCAGCTTAAAATGCCAAATTGGAATTTTCACCCTTAAATGTACAGCTATCTGGGATGATGCTTCCAAATGCATTATCTTAGTTTTCAGACAAATACACAAAAGTATGTCCCAACTATACTTTGTTTTTCAAGAGGAGATCATACTTTTTACAGGATACACCTTATGAAAACTTTGCACTACTGTCTTGTTTTAAGAGACAGGTATTTGCCAAGGAGAGGGATGAACTCTTTTTCCCATAACCCGCTCCTTTTCAATCGCTATAATTTGAAATCAGACGCTTTCAGGCAGAAGATATGGGGATAGGAATAACAGTTCTTTACTAATATATTTAACCAGGCAAACAGCATAAAAGCAACAACAACTTTAGAAATTGACAACAAAACAGAACAGTACAGCTCAGTTATAGTCCCTTTTGGCCACAGGCTCCTTTTTCCTGAGCTCAGTTCCCGGTGCTGTGGGCAGAGCCGGTCCCGCGCAGCTGCAGAGGCCGGGCTGATGGCGGCAGCTCAGGGCTGAGCGGGAGGCGGGGGGGCCGCTCCTGTTCACGGCGCCGGCCGTGCTGCTGCTGCTCAGCAGTGAACAGTAGGATAGGATGGGAAGGCAGCAGGGTGAGGTCCAAACAGCAGGGAAGTGTGATCTCCGGCGTTGAAAAACTCGCGGGGAAAAAAAAGGGTCCAAGACCGGATCTCCCCAGTGTCTTCCCCCTCCACGTGCCAGCCGCGAGAGAGCCCTCCCCCCTGGCCCCCTTCCTTTTTCCAGCTCCTTTTTTTTTCCATCCTCCCCTCTCCCCTCACCTTCCGGTGAGAGGCAACTAACCCCCAATGCACTACATAATAACCTTTGTGAATAATTGGATTGTACTTTAAACAACTTTTTCAATGAAATTTTTCCAGGAGACCATTTTTTGTTTATAAGGCATCAGTGAAGGTATTTGTGAGGAATTCACTACCATTACAGATTTGGCATCTTATTCATTTGTGTTAGAATGCTTTTTCTTTGCGTCCAATGTTATCAAAAGTATTTCCAAACATTGCCATGAAATTATCTTCCTGTAGTCAGAGAGAGTAAAACTTCCCTTTTTTATGCAGATACAAAAATAATAATTTATCTAAACAAGAGTAAAGCATTAGCCATTCCAAATAGCTCTTTTAAATCGATTTTCCTTCTTCCATTGCCCAAATAATGCAATTCCTCAGATTTTCATTACTGTAAACACAGCTGCATTCCAATGTCATTGCATTAATTTCAGCTGCATTACTCTGATGTGATGCAACCCAATGACAGGGCAGCACTTGCACTGCAAGACATGAGGAGAAAATGGGAGCATTTCCATCAGCAAATGCACTAATTTAGCAGCAGATGTGAAATGTGGCATTTCCAGAAATTCAAACAGACCTCTTCTTTGGAGAAGGTGCATCTTTGTATGTGTGTTTTAACTAAACTTATCTCTGGTGACATTTGTAATTCTACCTATTCTAGATTTAGTAAGACACGATCACATGAAAGCCAGTTAATCTCGTCTTTCTTCCTCTTTCTTGGGAAATGTGTGGTCTTGGTGTATTTTAGGCAATTGTCTGAAAGTGAGACAACTGAAAAATTTGTCTATCTGTTCTATGCACCAGAAGCCACCTATCTGTGACTTGCTATTTGCAGTCTCCCATCTCATGCTGGCAATTTTCAGGAAGGGAGCCAAGTCAGATACCAGCCCTTATTTCTATCACAGAAAAAGAAGACATCACTCCCATCCTTCTCCTCCTTCACCTCTGCATCATGCACTGGAAATTAAGAGGATGGTAGGAGTGAGTCAGTGTTCCCAACTGTGCAAAAAGTCAGTCTTTCCAGAATATCTTTTGAGTGTAACTCTCCTGTTAAATACTGTCAGGAAATAATGCATATTGCCCTTAAAATAAAAAATCTCTCAACCTATCCCCACGCACACATATGGTCTGCAGTCTCCTACATCTTGCTGGGGTTTACAATTCTGCAAGGAGAGCTGTGACAGAGCAGAGCCAAAACCCTCAGGGTTTTTAGTCCAATCAGCAGGACAGATAGAGGTAGAAATGGAAGCAGGAGCATCCAAAGTCTAATGTGCCCATGAAGGTCAGGAAAGTCTTTGTCAGTGACTTTCTTTCTTGCCAGAAAGGACCTTGTAAGAATATGACTCTGCGGTGAGTTTTTTGAGTATTTTGACAGAATGGTTTCCTGTCTTGATTAAGGAGTGGCCTTAACGCAGAATCCTACAGATAGGTTTTTACAGGGTAGAACAGGAGCTCCTGTAACAGGAGGCCATGACTGAAAGTTTATTTGCTTTCATTCTCTTTCCAGAGATGTAGTGTTTTCACTTTTAAGAAGCATACATTAGTTCTTTAATTTAATTTCAAATAGCACAGAGAAGTGATTTATTTGAGGCTTCTCTGCAGAGCAGAAGAGGCATCACTTATCAAAGCTAGAACTGTGAATCATGATTTTTTTGCTCCTCTGACTCAGGTATAATATAGTTGAGGCTTCCAGCTCCTATGGCCTGTACTGCTCTTTCTTTACTTGCAGGCTTTCCCATGGTGTGAACACCTCATGCTTAGTGTGGGCAGCACTTCATGGCTACCCCTCAGTGCCATGGGAAGAAACAAGTATGCCCTCAAAAGAAAATTATAGTTTTGGGCTAGAGGAAATTTCCAGATGCAGTAAAAATGGGCCTCACTTTGTTACCTGTGATGGAGCCAGACTGTTTTATACCAGTAAAGAAATTAGGAACCAAGGACAAAGCAGCCTTTGGAAAAGACATATGGGAGGTAATCACTCCTGTTCACCAGTAACACAGTCAGGTTTAGACCTCTGTTTATGTGTGGTCACACTGCTCTTACCAGCTTAATTGGAAATCATGAGACTTCATATTCTATTATATCAAATCTACACGGTGTTTGCTACTCCTTGGGGAGGATCTTCATCACACAAAGCTCCTACTGCCTTTTCAGACCCCTCTGTTTGTTTTCTGGGATGTCCTAGGCAACCACAAAGCTACAGCACCATAAGCTTCTTATAATTTCATTAATCATTCATTACATCTTCAATGTGCACTTTCTACAATTTTATCCTACTCTGTGTTTCATTTTATAGTAGTAAGGCTTTTTAAATAGTCTATTTTGGAAGGTTTTTGTTGCCTTTGTTTTTCTTCCAGAAGAGGGAAGGACAGTGAGAAAATAAAGGCAGAGATTTACATGAGCCATTTAGCAGGAATGCTTGGCATAATCTTATCAGTTAAAATGCTGAGAAATAAGGAGGAAGATAGGGAAGACATTGTTGAGACATATTTTGGATGTGGTGTTAACTGTGGTGTAAAAACTGTTGTCTTGTCTTGTGGTGAAAGCAAGAGGATGTTCATCCTTCAGCTGAGCCCCCCAGCTTGTTCATCTCACTTGCCCTCCTGCACTGGGGAGGCAAAGGCTTGGCAGCAAGTACCCCAGTCCTGTGGTTTGCCCTGCAGCTCACCAGTTGTGCATGCCCATGTTGATTCAGAGGGAAATTAAAGCAGCTCCTCCTGTGGAACGTGATCCTGTGTCCCCTCAGGCTCACTTTCACATGGCACTCAGCAGCTTTGCCGACTGCACAGATTTTGTGGGGCCACACCATCAGCACTGAGAAGCAGAGTACAAAGTAAATCACATAGAGCAGGTTAGACAACTTTTGACACCCGATTCTTATCCCTATAATGATTCCTGTTTGGAAAATAAAGTTCTGAATATGCCTTGAATGTGCACTGTGTTAAGACACCTCTGATGAGGTATAATTTTGTTGCTCCTCCAGCAGTGTGATGTGCAGGCTACTTTGCTCTTTCCAGGAAACATCAGCCAGCAAGGAAATGGAGCAAGCTAGAATTCCCTCTGCCCAGCCCAAGGGTACCTCTTGTGCATCACATCCACTTAGGCAAGTTTGAGGAGCCTGTGGTGCCTCTTCTGGCCTTTTGTAATGGTCAGAGTTCAAAAACTGCATGCAGGTAAGTATGTAAAGACAACAACCCCTCCTAAGAAGCCCTAGAAAAGAAACACTATTCTGAAAAGAAGTAATAGTATGTTATATAAAAAATGGCATTGTTCTTGATTTTTTCCTTCTCTTTGTGAAATTGTCTCTTATTTTCCAAAGAGGAAATACAGTCCTTAAATTAGATCTCACAGGGATGCTGGCTCCAGAATTGTGAAAATTAATACACAAACAATTAAATTTAAAAACAAAAAAATCCCAACAATGAATCAGGAAAGAAGTCACTGACATTAAAACCAAAGTTATGCAAATTAAGTCCTAAACTCTCAGCTAAATTTAGGAAATTTTTTGATCTTTAATTCACTTCACTCTGCCATCAGAATCCTTCTTGCCTATTTTCCCCCAGGATAGAAGTCCATCATTAAATAATGGATGCATAAAACTCTCTTTTTATTTCTTCCTCTAAATAAAACTCTTTATAGGAAGTACTGAGAGGAGCAAAAATTAAGGATAAAAAGAAACTACAGTGATGGTAAGTGACAAACAAAGCCAGGGCTTGAAGAATTAATTTCATTCTCTGAATTACACTGATCTTATTTGCAAGGTCATTATATGCATCTTAGTTTTAGACTTCTGGAGAGTCCTACACATAGAGAAAGGAGTGAAATATAGTCTGCATTTGATGTGAAGTACACTAAGTTTTGATTTACTTGTTTTTTTGTAAACAGCTGGATTCTTGCAGTACTACCCTGCAGAATCAGTAAAGCTATCACTGTGCCGTTACCAAACAAACCCTCTGAAGCCACACCATCATGGTAAAGTGGAGTTGTGAGGTCTTCAGGTAACTCAGCAAAATTTGTTATATGAAATCCACCACAAACTACCACATCAAAGGACAGCTGCAACTTTTCAGGGTGGCTGGTGGGCTATGAAACTTGTACTTTGGCTTTAATAATGTTGTATACTTTTATTAATCTACCCAGAACATTTCAAGTGAACAGTATGCATGTTACAGCCTGGACCATGCTCCTCAGTACTGGGATTGCCATGCTCTGAGCAGGCCTTCATGGCTCCCAGGCAAGATGTTCCTTCCTCCCTGGGGAAGGGACTTAGTGTCAGACTGATTGGTATTTTAAAAAGTCATGGCCCATAGAGATGTTCACAATTACTTAAAAAATATATCCACAGCTGTTAGTGTAGATAGCTAGTTAAAAGTATGGAAAGGCAAAGTCAAGTAGGTATAGATTAGAAAAAGCCACAAAAAACTTCTTCAGTAATCTTGGCTCAGTTTGTCATGGATATGAATTATGACCCAATCAGATCTTTGGCATGACATGCAATGGGCTCAGCACCTTTTGTTTTGCAGCCAGTTGATTTCCAGGGAGGTGGTGGTGGAGAAAGGGAATTGCTGTCTCTTTGGCAATAGTGGACTATTCAGAGCAGAGTTATAGCTGTTCATTTTAACTCCAGGAAGATCTCTAAACATTTCAGCAGCTCAGCTGTAATTAAAAGCAGTAAGGAGGATTAAAGGCTATATCATAAAAAAATTACTTGTCCTAACCACTATAGATTATTAGATTAGTAAAAATAAGGATGCACTGTCCAATAAGACCCTTTTACTCTTCCAGATTATTCTTGACAGCTCCTGAAATGAAAATGTCAAGATAGCTATGTCGAATGCCCTTGAATTAACAAGGCACATTATCATGTTTACAAATTGTTGCCAAATTACACTCATCAAAGGGGTATTTTACTTCACTGATTGTTCCACTCACAGTAATACAGAGCAAAGACCTAGAGATGGATGTCCTTGTGCAGTGACAATTTTGGCATGTTGTCAAATCCCATTAATCTTCCTTTGGTTCATCTGTGCTTCTAAAATATCTGCGGTATTACTTGCTTTTCTGTATTGTTATGTATTATACTTGTCTAACACATATACACAAGCTATAAAACTTGCAGGAGGCATTAGAATTACAGACCCTTTTGGAGGGGGTATGAAGGGTCTATTGTCATTCATTATACAAAAAGATTAATTAAAGAACTGCTGAAATAAATGGTTTAAGAGCCTCTTCAAAGTAATTAAATGTAGGTAGTCCTGCAATAGCAACAGACTGATTCTAGTAGACCAGAATAATATCTGTGGAGTTTTGGGCTTGGGTTTTTTAACATTTCTAAGCACTGCATAAATTTAATAACATTTTCACAGTCTGTCTTATGAGACAGAGAGATAGATAGATAGATAGATAGATAGATAGATAGATAGACAGATAGATGTACAATAAAATATTTCTTTTGAGACTCCTGTGTAGATTGCATAGAAATTTCACAAAAATATGCGTAGATAGTAGTTATGCGTATTACCTAAAGCCCTACTTTGGCATCTGAGACTTGAATGAACATCTCAGTTTTCATATCAAAAATATTCATGGCCCCTGATATCAGGAAAATGACATGCTCTTCCTCTTTTGTTTTTACTTCCCCTTTTTTATTTTTCCTACAAAAAAAACAGGGAAAGTAGAATACAAATAAAAGAATAAAATCTCTTTCTTTTCCTTTTCATGTTTCATAATCTGTAAATTGATCTCACTTTCTTTTTAAATCTTTGTAAACACAGGCATGCAAAACTGGGATCCACAGCAGAGATGTTGCTGTTTACAATGTGTCATCTCACCAGCTTTTAGCTAGGAACAAACTCAAAGTAAGCATTATAATGCTGATAACTGTAACAGGAAGGAAGAAGCGCAACATGCTTTTTTATCTAAGGCAAAGTGGAAGGGATGGTGGTGCTCAGAGACACAGACTACAACAGAAAAATACACTATTTGAAGTGTCCTGCCCAGAAACTTCCTTTAAGAAACTAAAATTTCACTTTTCCTAGGTAATATGACCTTTGGAAGGTAGGTGAAACTTTCTTCAGAGATGAAGTTGACATCAGTAGGGGACAGGAGGATTGAGCTCCCTTTTGTCATCCTCCTTTCCTGTGTGCAAGGTAGCTTTACAGGCTCCTCTTAAGAAATTCAAGTTTTAAATTGCCTTCCTGGGCCAAATTTTAGATTCAAGAAAGTAGATGCATAATTTCATAAGTGAGGGCCTGTATGTGGGGCCCTAATGATACAACAAATATATGGAGATTTTTGCATGGACCTGGGAAAAAAAGTACAAAGATGTACATGCACCATAAGCTCATAAAAATAATTTCTTCATTTATTCATTCCAATTGATTCTGAAAGTTCTGGGTCTGGAGAAACAGCATAGCTTCTGCAGTATTCCACTATATGCCTATTTTGTCGCTGAAATTTATGTTCCAGATTTGCCATACAATGCCTAAGAAAAAATGTAAATGGTGATTATCAGAGCCAGAATGTAATCAGGAAGCAATTTTATTCAGGCAAAAATCAAGGACGGGGGTTGTACTGTCTTACCCCATCTGGTGTGCATCTGCATCAAGGAGATGCTTGACTACCTGGGTTTCACAGCTCTTTACACCACCATGATGGCAGGAACCCACAGCCAGTTCTGATTCACAGAACAGAACCAAAACAGTAAGAATAAGCTGCACTGGCCTTTCTTTTTCTCTAGGAGCTCAGCGTTTCAAGTGACACAGTTCAGCTTTGTTAGTGGGGAACCTGGGTTCAGCCCCTTCCACAGTGCACATGGTGTTCCAATATATTCAGATAGCTACAGGTGCCTTCTCTTACCCTCGGTTACAGATCTGCAGAGATTCAGCACAGAGAAAATTGAAAGGTGCAAGTGGCACTCTTTGCTGGCACTGTCAGAAATGTTATAATAATTGTAATGAAATGTAATAATATTTTTATTAACCTTTTATCAATCCTAATGAATGCAAACCTTGAAATAAATAGAAATTCAAAAATCACAATTTTAGCTTGATGTGTGGGGTCTCTGATAAGTAGCCTTTTTTGAAACCCCCGCCGTTCACTTCCTGAGTAACTGCTTTTTTACAGCACTTTCAAGAGCTGGCTTTTATAAGCCATTTCTTATCATTATCTACTTATATTTTTCCTGTACTTGAAGCACCAAAGAAGTCACTCATTCTGTAGTCTCTGCATCCACTCTGCCAGCATCCCAGCAGCACACAGCATGCATATGTATATTAGCCAAGTGGAAAATTCCACTGAATGGGAACTTTCATAGTACTCTTCCAGGCTTATACCCGTTTCTGTAAGACAGGGGAGTGGAGGTATTCACTTTTAATGCAGCAGCTTGCCAAGAGCATTCATCATTCACTGATTCCTGCCCTCCTTCCGTATTCTGTGGGAAAGTCACATGTGAAGATGGGTGTGACTCCTATTTGATGCATGCTCATGTGTAGGAATTAGGAGCCCTGGTTTGCACCCTGACACCCACTGTCCAAGGTCTGATTTACCTTCCTCTTTCAGTTACAACTCTAAGAGATTACTCCCCACCCTGCTTAGCCTACTTATCTTTTCCTTCCTGCCAGTAACAATTCATATGATCTCACCCTAACACCCAAGAGTCACCAAGCACTGACAGATAGAAATGAGCTGTTTGGAGGGAAAGGGAGCAGCTCAGACTTGGCAAATTACCAAGGAAGGGATGCACTGTGGCAGCGATGGAGATGCAGAGCAGGTTTCAGTCAGGGTGAATAGGCACCATGTCCTACTGGCCCAGTCACAGGGAGATTGAGAGCCCTCACAGATGCAGGTGTGTGCTTGCTGTCCCCACAGAGACGACACTGGTTTTGATTTTAAGGACTTGAGGAAGTGCTGTATCTGGGGAGGAAAAAAAGGCAGCAAGTGAATCCTATTAGGGTCACTGAGAGGTCTACATGCAAATATCTAGAAAGGCAGACATTATGCATTATTACTCTGCAGAAGTGTGGCAGGATCCTTCTGAGCACATGCCCAGCAATGTGAGCTTGAATGTTCTGTTTGCCAGCGATCGCTCTGCAGCATTCCTGTCCTACATAAGCAGCTGCTTTAATACTGGACTCAGGCTGAAGAATAAGAGGAAGGGATTGCAAGTGCATAAAATACACTATTCAGTAAGCATAGCAGTGCCTATTAAAAAGCTTCTTCATTACCCTTCTTGCAGTACAGATCCAAGTAAAGTATGTGCCTCTAAAACCAATTAACAGTAGAAGGAGCTACCAACAGCATGAAAATAAGCTGCTTAAAAATCTTGCTATTAAAGAGACACAAGCTGGGTGCAGCTCTGTGCTGTGATTGCACACAAGTACACAAGATGATGACTGACTTAGCTGGTGGGCAGCTGCAACTGAACACAATCCCTACAGGAAATAATTGCACTCAGCCAATGCCATTCCATGCCCCAGTCAATGCAGATGGTAGCAATAAGACAAGCAAGTGCCATGGCAAGCACAGAGCTTGCAGATTAATAGCTACACAGTAATAACAGCTATAAATTCAATCTAGCACATGCCAATCCAATCTGTCATTATCTTGAACCCTTTGAGTCCCACACTTGACACCAAGAAGGGCTGCTGTGGTTTAACCCCAGCTGCCTGCTAAATACCACACCTCTGCTGGGGTGGGAATCAGAAGAGCAAAAGTGAGAAAACTTTTAGGTTGAATTTAAGCTTGAATTTAATTTTGGTCAGTTTAACAGGCCAAGTAATAGCTGCACACACAAGCAAAGCAGAACAAGAAATTCATTCACCACTTGCCATGGCAAGCAGGTGTTCAGCCAGCTCCAAGAAAGCAGGGCTCTATCACAAGAAGAGGTTACTTGGGAAGACAAAAGTCATCACTCCAAATGTGATCCTTTCCTTCTTCTCCCCCACTTTTTATACTTAGCATGATACCGCTTGGCATCAAAAAGCCTCCTCATTTGTCATGAACATGGGAAAGAAATGTGATGCTACACTACTGGCAGCAGAGAAGGATCTAGAAGAACATGATTAAACTGATGTAACAAAAAAAACACAAACAAAAAACTCAAACACCAGTGAATCTGTAGTAAATGGGAATCAGGAAAGTAATGAAGCTGTCACTGCTATTTATGAAAATCATCATCATTTCTGGGTATTATTATAATTATTTTCACTACAAGAGCAGTTGAGGGTTTTCCTGATTGCATGAAGACTGCATGATCTCTGATACAGATCTGTGCACCAAATTCATGCCATTCCTATGCCTCATGTTATCAGCCTGTAGCTCAGCCTAGCTTTGGTGAAAATCATAATTTTAATGTAACAATGGAAGAAAAGGTACTTGTTCTGCAGTGTGGCTTTCTCATTGAGCACTTACATAACCACAAATGAAAGCAATGCTCTCTGTCAATTTTCTGATATGGTTTCACTGAATATTCCTGGNTCTGTGGGAAAGTCACATGTGAAGATGGGTGTGACTCCTATTTGATGCATGCTCATGTGTAGGAATTAGGAGCCCTGGTTTGCACCCTGACACCCACTGTCCAAGGTCTGATTTACCTTCCTCTTTCAGTTACAACTCTAAGAGATTACTCCCCACCCTGCTTAGCCTACTTATCTTTTCCTTCCTGCCAGTAACAATTCATATGATCTCACCCTAACACCCAAGAGTCACCAAGCACTGACAGATAGAAATGAGCTGTTTGGAGGGAAAGGGAGCAGCTCAGACTTGGCAAATTACCAAGGAAGGGATGCACTGTGGCAGCGATGGAGATGCAGAGCAGGTTTCAGTCAGGGTGAATAGGCACCATGTCCTACTGGCCCAGTCACAGGGAGATTGAGAGCCCTCACAGATGCAGGTGTGTGCTTGCTGTCCCCACAGAGACGACACTGGTTTTGATTTTAAGGACTTGAGGAAGTGCTGTATCTGGGGAGGAAAAAAAGGCAGCAAGTGAATCCTATTAGGGTCACTGAGAGGTCTACATGCAAATATCTAGAAAGGCAGACATTATGCATTATTACTCTGCAGAAGTGTGGCAGGATCCTTCTGAGCACATGCCCAGCAATGTGAGCTTGAATGTTCTGTTTGCCAGCGATCGCTCTGCAGCATTCCTGTCCTACATAAGCAGCTGCTTTAATACTGGACTCAGGCTGAAGAATAAGAGGAAGGGATTGCAAGTGCATAAAATACACTATTCAGTAAGCATAGCAGTGCCTATTAAAAAGCTTCTTCATTACCCTTCTTGCAGTACAGATCCAAGTAAAGTATGTGCCTCTAAAACCAATTAACAGTAGAAGGAGCTACCAACAGCATGAAAATAAGCTGCTTAAAAATCTTGCTATTAAAGAGACACAAGCTGGGTGCAGCTCTGTGCTGTGATTGCACACAAGTACACAAGATGATGACTGACTTAGCTGGTGGGCAGCTGCAACTGAACACAATCCCTACAGGAAATAATTGCACTCAGCCAATGCCATTCCATGCCCCAGTCAATGCAGATGGTAGCAATAAGACAAGCAAGTGCCATGGCAAGCACAGAGCTTGCAGATTAATAGCTACACAGTAATAACAGCTATAAATTCAATCTAGCACATGCCAATCCAATCTGTCATTATCTTGAACCCTTTGAGTCCCACACTTGACACCAAGAAGGGCTGCTGTGGTTTAACCCCAGCTGCCTGCTAAATACCACACCTCTGCTGGGGTGGGAATCAGAAGAGCAAAAGTGAGAAAACTTTTAGGTTGAATTTAAGCTTGAATTTAATTTTGGTCAGTTTAACAGGCCAAGTAATAGCTGCACACACAAGCAAAGCAGAACAAGAAATTCATTCACCACTTGCCATGGCAAGCAGGTGTTCAGCCAGCTCCAAGAAAGCAGGGCTCTATCACAAGAAGAGGTTACTTGGGAAGACAAAAGTCATCACTCCAAATGTGATCCTTTCCTTCTTCTCCCCCACTTTTTATACTTAGCATGATACCGCTTGGCATCAAAAAGCCTCCTCATTTGTCATGAACATGGGAAAGAAATGTGATGCTACACTACTGGCAGCAGAGAAGGATCTAGAAGAACATGATTAAACTGATGTAACAAAAAAAACACAAACAAAAAACTCAAACACCAGTGAATCTGTAGTAAATGGGAATCAGGAAAGTAATGAAGCTGTCACTGCTATTTATGAAAATCATCATCATTTCTGGGTATTATTATAATTATTTTCACTACAAGAGCAGTTGAGGGTTTTCCTGATTGCATGAAGACTGCATGATCTCTGATACAGATCTGTGCACCAAATTCATGCCATTCCTATGCCTCATGTTATCAGCCTGTAGCTCAGCCTAGCTTTGGTGAAAATCATAATTTTAATGTAACAATGGAAGAAAAGGTACTTGTTCTGCAGTGTGGCTTTCTCATTGAGCACTTACATAACCACAAATGAAAGCAATGCTCTCTGTCAATTTTCTGATATGGTTTCACTGAATATTCCTGGCTCAAAATAACACTGTGTGACCCATATCATCACCCCCAATAGCAGCAGTATTTCCAGCTAGGTTTGACACTCAGCTGCAGAGCATCTCTTTTCCCCCATCCTTTTTCAACAATGTGAAAATGGAATCTGGATTAATCAAACCCTGCTGCTCGCCACCTGCAGCACTTGGAATTTCCAGCTTTCAAGGCTACAGTGGCAACAGGAAAGGCTCAGTTGCTTCAAACCAAGGGTACAAATACTGGCCACATCATCACAGAAACAGGGAGGCTGCTTCTTCTAAAATGAACTCAAGGCTAAATACCATCCCCTTGTAATTGCTTATGAAATTACTACCTGGGAACAGATGCAGGACATCAAGGCTAAATGCTCAGAAATGTAGCTATTGCTCTGCTGGGTCCAGTTTACAGGAAAGCGTATGTAGAGCACGTACTACCAATGCCACCTGCTACTCAGAGGATCTGACAACTGACAGAGCTAAAGGGGCAAGCTAAGAGTTAAACCAGCCCAACAGCTCTAAATCTTTCTCCTTTTCTTTAATGTTCTAGGCTATACGTTGTTTGTAGTTATAATGGAGCCTTTCACTTTTCTCTAATCCCCTGGAAGGGAAGATGGATACATAAAAAGTATTAGGAGAGCTTCCTCACCAATTTCCAGTTGATGAAGTCAGTCCTGAGCCTCACTTAAACAGATGAGTTCATTGTCTGTAATCATTACAGCAAGTGGGAAGAAGTAATCCCATTCTACACGAGCTTCTAAGGGAATAAAAATGTTCTTAATAAAAATCAGGTGAAACTTAAACTCTTAGAAGTTTCTAATGAACTTAAAACCCAAAGAAAATTACAGTATAGGGAAACAGATAAAATTTTTAATTTTTCAGATTTCAAGTTCTAGACACTATTTGAGGCACTCTACTTCTCAGGATGAAAACTTTTTGCTTTGGAAAACAGTATTTTTTACATTTTAGCGATGATGTAGTGAGACATACAAGGGTGTTTAATCTCATTGGGTTTTAAAGCTTTAACAGGAAATTTATTTCAGTTGATGCCTCCTTATAGTAGGTTTTGGTTACTACAGATTAGCCCTTCCAAATAAGATATCATAAAAACTTATCTCTACATAAAATATCAAAACAAAATTCATCACAAGTGCCTAGTTTTAGGAGGAAGCAACATTAAACTGAGTTTTGTATAGCTCTTCTAAAACACCTCCATTTGTTTAGATAACACCTGAAAATTTGATTTCAGGTAAGTGATGGGAATACTGAACTCCAGAGAAGCATACTGGTGGTGCCTACTGCTCCATCCTGTTACAAAACTTGACTGTTTCTGGTTTCTGAGTGACAGGTTATTCAGTATTGAGAGGGATTCTAACAAGCTATGCAACTGATGGCACGTCTGGAGAATGAACTTTGTTTCTGCTCTGACTAATCTGAAGGGAAACTTTCCTTCAGCTCCAAATGCTGTGCCTCTGTTCTTTTCTGCCAGTTACCTAGTCAGGATGAGCTCCCTCAACTATATTTTTTTCAATCAGGTAGTCAGAATTATGCAAATATTTCGTTATTCCCCAAAATCTTGAACACTGGAGAAATTAGATTTTGCCTCTTAGGAAAAAACTTCCCCTTTCTCACTTCTCTCTTCCCCTCTGTTGCCCTTTCTCTTTTTATATGGTGTAATATAAGCTTTCCCTCATTGCATCCACACAGAAAAGAGATGAAAATCTATTGCACAGCTCTAGGCTAATTTACACTAGTTAAAATTCTAGCGCTGTTAGATGATAAAACCACTCCTTAAGTTTAACAACAAACACATCATTAAGACTTAAAAATGAAATTATATTTGGCGTTGAATAAACATCTTTCTTCTGACAGTCTACTAACAGGAAACAGCGGGACATCACAAGAGTTTATCCCAGTCAATGCAAAAAGTAATAAAGTCTGAGCTGACGTTTTCCTCCAGCACATGCACACAGACACACGCTTGAGCTTACGCACAGACCCCGGGACTCGCTCTTCGTAACAGAAGGACCTCACTCACACGAGACGTGTGCAGGGAAGCTCTGCAGACTTACAGTTCCAGGCAAAGCGTATTTCTGCAGGATGTGCCTCACAGCATTTTCAAAGATTTCATTACTCTCAGCCAAGTACAAAAAGAATATTACAGACTTGATATCTGTGGTACGTGGTGTCACCTGTTACAGCAAGTGCATTTCAAATTGGGATTACAGACGCAACCATCTCCTCTAGGGTTTAATGTTCTCATCCACAGCATTAAAAAATGTATCAAAGTCCTATGTGTATAATCTGTTATAAATAATTCTTGCCCTGCAGGTTATTTAACTCAGAACTGCCCTCTGCAATTAGTGGTCAAAGATTAAAAAGTAGGAAGTGATCTATTTAAGAGTGCAGCATTTGAAGAAGATACACTCTCACAAATAATTGATTCCCATAACACTTTTGATTCAGTAGCCATGAAATCACACATAAAAATTATATATGCATATACAAATTATACATATGTATAAATCACTGTTGATCTACATCAAGCAATTTACAGGAAATTAAGTCTTGCTAAATATTTACACGATTGTGGAAAGACTCATATTTTAAAAATTAATTAGTTAACAATTTTCACAGTGACAGCATGACTAACTTTCACATGCAGCTATTGCTGCTGTGGGATTCAATACTTAATTGCCATTTCCTTCACAGTGTGCTTTAACTGCGGGAAATAGCTCATTTGAATACAAGAGAACCATTACTTCGTAGGTGACAGGACATGAGCAAGGCATCATCAACTAAGATTCAAAAAGGTCCTTTTCAACAGTTTTTAAGGCTCCAAGACCAACAAAATAGTTCTACCTGAGAATTTAAGGAGCAATCTTGCATTCTGCGTTCTCACATGGGATAGCTTTAATTTGTTTTTAAACATCCTAGCTATTCCAAAGACTATTTTTTCAGGAATCGTTTAGAGCATATTTTCCAGCAAGGTCTGATAGGGTTTAGACAGTTGTATTTGACAAGTTCAATTAGCTGGAACTATTTTCATGGTGATCCATCTGTCCTTTAAATTAGTGACTGAAAAGCCTGACAGATGGTTTGTGGTCTGGTTAATAAGAGGAAACCCTTGGCACCATATTTCAGGTGCCGTAGGTCTCAGTCCCCACCAGGAGAAGAAAGAAATAAATTTTCCAAATTCTGCCACAAGAAGCAGAAATGCTCCAGCACTGAGACACTCAGACATTCAGGTGCAGCCTATGGCCATTTCAATTGTATGAGCCAGCTGGTGAAATCATGGTAATACAAGATATAAAATTTGGACTACAGGATCAAAATTCCCCACTATTGCTGTATGTTTACAAGTCCCAATGGAAGGGGAATTTATAAACCTATGTGGCACAGAGAAACTTCAGCAACATTTTGGGGAAGAACCAAACAGCAACAATATCAGAGACAAGGTAAAGAAACAAGAGAATGTCTGTGCCTACTTCAACTGACTTAAACAGTTGCCCCTTTATATGTATCTAGAATGTCTCCAGGGCAATAACTATGGCCATTACAGGCCATGCTTTTAAGGAAGCCTTTCGAAATGTACTGTTTTGATCACAGCTCTCACATGGGTTTTTCAAAGTAAATCTACAGCAGATGAAGGTAGGTGAGAGCAGGAAAGCCCCATTCAAACTGGCTCAGCTGACACAGGGGGTCCAAGTGCTGCCATATTTGTGTTGGGAATCGCCCAGAAACTCTAGGGACCAGCAAATGACACCATGACTGCTGCCAGCACAAACATAGTTCTGGTCATGCCACCAGCAGCCTCCACTCCCTTGGTCCCCTCCAGCCAGGCATTAGCTGCCATCTGCCTCTGAGCAAGACCCAGATACTGCCACCAACTTTGCTATAGTTGGAAAGAAGTAGGCTCTCCTGTGCTTTCCCCAAAAGTGGGAATATGAGTTCAGAGAGGTAGTGAGGTGAAGGAAGGTAAATTTGTTGATATGCAGCTTCTGCTTCGCTTTACTGACCTTAGAAAATAAGCCCACCAGTATCCAGTAGAGTGCCTGTATAAATTCACCTCTTGACAATGTAGCAACACTGTTGTGCCACAGGTGCTAACAAGCGGCAGCAGAAATGGAATTTTCTCATAGAGGCTCATAATTCTCTTTAGGTTTTATAGTCCTGATTAATGCAGATACTCAAAAGTGCAGTGGCAGCATTCAGACTCCAGTGCAAGGTAAAAATTTGAAACAGAGATCCCTGACACTATTCCTACATCCCAGCAATGTAGAAGTGTCTTTTCCATGGTAATTTTTCTTGTACACTGGAGAGTGCATTTTTACAACATATTTCTTCAAAAATTGTGAAAATAGCAGAGCATTTGAGGAAGAGGGAATCTATCTCCATGCATTGCCAGTGCAAGGAGGATGGGTTTCTTGATTAACAGCCATCCTGATTGGCAAAACAAGTAGAGACACAACCTATTCTCTCCACAGTATAAGAGGTCATTATGGAACACCCGGGTCTCCTGGAGGACATTCACCAGTCTGCTCCATATATCACCCTGGATAGTTCTCTTATCTCAGACAATAAATTTCAGGATCTAGAAAATATGTTTCCTGCATTTTCTGTAAGGGTCAGTGTGGCAGATAATGATCATCTCTTTCTGTAAGTCTCCCTTGGTCACCTCTTGGTCCATCTGAGGTACTGAATACAGGCCCAGCACCTTTCCCTGGTATGCAGCCATCTCACAAAGCTTCCACCTAATAAAAGCTCCAGAATGTGCTTTCAGGAAAAAGCCTACCAAGAGAGTAGGGAGCAAGAAAGATACCTGAAGTGTGACAGAGGGAGAAAGAAGTAGCACAAAGGAAAGGTAAAAAATGAGTCTCAAGATGTTGTGTGCTTTTGGAGATGTACCAGGGAAAAAGAGCCAGGCACTCCTAACATCTTCAGAATGAAAAACTGAGGGACTGTAGAAAAGCCTGTCTTTGGTTATGAAGATCCATTCATTTTTTGATTCATTTTGGCTGTGAAGGGCTTCTTTGTCAGCACACTACTTTGACATAAAAATAAATAAAGAAGGAATGAAACAGAGGAAGAGAAAAAAGAAACCTAATAAGTAGGAAGAGTGAAGACAGTTAAACTGGCCTTTCATTACTGCTGTTTTCCTCTCTGCATGTGATATTCTGCTATAATGCATGGATCAGCAAATGGCAAAGTCATACTGTGCTGCCAATAGAAAAACATCCATAAGATTTTAAGTATTCGTAGCAATCAGGATCCTGAGGGAGAGGAAGGTTGGGAAGAGATCAAAGAAACAAATGAAAATAATTTATTTGATTGGTTCTCTCATCTTTTTTTCTGAATATAATGTCAAATAAACTAACCACTTTTCCCCCTGCAAATGAGTCACCATCCAGTTGTCTCTTCTGCAGTGACTCTAAATGAGGGAAAACTGCACGCAGAGTGAACGAGGTACAACTGTTTAATAGTATCCTATCTCTAATTGTAGCACATACTGACATTCTTTAGCTCTTAGGAGAACTTTCAGCCTGGGAAAATGGTTCCCACTGCCAGAGATGGGTATCACAATTCACAGGTTTTTGGAAGGATACAAGTCCATCCCCTTTGGGGTTTGCATGGCAAGGTTTTTGCAGTGGTGTGAAGGGCTACAGGGGTGGCTCCTCCGAGAAGCTACTGAAAGATTCCCCTGTGCCTGACAGAGCCAATGCCAGCTGGCTCCAAGACATACTCACTGCTGGTTAAGGCTGAAGCCATTAGGGATGGTGGCAGTGCCTTCAGGAGAACATATTTTTTGTGTGTTTGATCCCTGTATGGATCATTCACTTACGAGTTGGATTCAATGATCCTTGTGGGTCTCTTCCAACCTGAATATTCTGTGATTCTATGATATTAGTGAAAGGGGAAAAACAGGACAACAGCAACTGTAGCCAGAGAAGAGGGAATGAGAATGTGTGGGAGAACAAATGCAGTCACCAAGGCCAGTGAGGGAGGTGAAGGAGCAGAGGTTCCCCTGCAGAACATGGTAAAGACCAGGGTAAGTCAGGCTGTCCCCTGTAGCCTTTGGAGGTCCACAGTGCACGAGAGATCCACCTGCTCATGGAGAGACCCATGGTGGGGCAGGTGGATGTCCTGTGGGAAGCCTGCACTAGAGCAGTTTTGCTGGCAGGACTTGTGATCCCATGAGGGACCCATGATGGAGAAGTTTGTGGAGGACTGTCTCCCATGGGAGGGCCCCACTCTGGAGCAGAGGAAGAGTGCGAGGAGGAAGGAGTGACAGAGATGCTGTGTGATGAACTGATGGTAACCCCCGGTTCCCATCCTGCTGCACCTCTATAGGGGAGGAAGGAAAGAAAATCGGGAGTGAAGTTCAGCCTGGGAAGAAGAGGAAAGAGGAGGGGGGGGGAAGGGATTTTTAAGGTTTGGGTTTATCTCTCATTATCCTACTCTGATTTGATTGGTAATAAATAAAATCTATTTCCCCAAGTTGTGTCTGGTTAGCCTTTAATTATAGTTTCTTTCCTCTGTCTAGGTAAGGAGGGGAGCGATGGAGCAACTTGGTGGACACCTGACATCCAGCCAAGGTTAACTTGTCACCAGGCAATTTAAAATATTTTTACTGGGTTGCAAACATCTGTTTATCCCAGTTTAGTAGTCAGGTTTTTCATTAGGAATGCCACCTTATTCTGCGCCACCTTATTAGTGCCATGACTACCAGAGCTTTTCTGAGCTTTTACAGGAAAAAAGGGAGAAGGGATTGTTTGATTTTTTCACTCATATCAATCAATTTTTTGCCCCACAGCTTTGAGCCACAAGTAGAGCTGGTTCTAATACAGTCAAGCCTCCACAAACCACATCTCACCCAACAGTAACATTGCTGCTTTTCAAACAGCAGAAGATAGAAAATGAATATGAGTTCTTTTCCAGGCTGGTAACCAACACCAGCAGGATGCTCTGCTTCAGGAGATGAGTTCTTTTGCCGTATACTGAACAGTAGAAAAGGGAACAGTACATATTGATGCAACAATGCTTTCTGTCTGATAATTTATGTTTGATATTATGGAGCCTGTAGGATCTGTAGGCAAGGAGGGGCATGTCAGACAAGACATGTAGAATCAGGCGAGTGTGCTGTCAGTTGCAATGAAAAAAGTCATGTCAGTGGTGCCTATATGTTGGAACACAGTAAAAGGAAAGCAGTGCAAATATGAATTTTCATGGGAGTTGCTTGAGATTTCTTGATTTGTTTGGATTTTTTGTTTGTTTGTCTGCTTTGGGTTGTTTTTGTGGGGGTTTTTTTGTATTTTGTATTTTTGGTTTTGTTTTATTTTTCTGTAGCACAAAGGCAACACAGAAACAAAGCTAAGCAGAAACACAGGGATAAGGAACAAAAAAAAAAAAAGAAAACCAACAAAACCCCCGAACAAAACTAAACAAAAAACCCAACTGTGACTGAGAGCAGAAGGCAGCGTTTGTGATCAAGAGCAGAAGGCAGAACAGACATGAGACAATTCATAACAGAAAAGAAGGAACTCTCAGGTCAATTGCCAGAGAATGTGAGGCCAAGAATATATCTCTGCTAGCCAGGAGAAGGGTGCAAAACACAAGGGAGGAGGGAAGATAGTGCCTGATAATCCCTCATATGGGAAGAGAAAGATGCTGCACTGGAACAATCAAAAGTGAAGTGGGGTGCTGAAAGGCTCAAAAGAAAAGCAGCACTGTTTGAGAATTTGGCAGGGGGTAGGGTTGTGAGTCTTTTCCAGAAGAAAATCAAAAACTTGAGATGAGGAAGGTACAAGCTCCTTTCAGACTGGTGTAATGCATAAGATTTTCAGGGAGTTCATTATGGCTTCACTTACTATAAGATTGACAGTCTACAGAAATAAAACTCCCCCAGTCTCCTCTCCTACAGCCTAACACTGCCACCCCTTCCATTTTGGCACTGTTTACCCATTTCCAGCTCAGTACCTATAGCCATGTACACTGGGCATTTCTTCGGGTAGGAGTGTGTGCAGCCAAAACGTCTGTGGCCAAAGCAGGATGGAAACCCACTTTCCTTCACTCCCTGGGAGAGTGCTCTGACCTTGGGTGGGGGTAGTGTGAAAAGCAGGTGTCCCACCCTATGCCACACCTTCTCCTCCTTATTTTCTTACTTGTTTTTGTGGCCATATTTATGCACTATATTAATGTAAAAAACATCCCAACACCTGCATCCTCAGCAGGCAAAGGATTTCTAGCTCAGCTTTGTAAACACTAACCCCTAACACAAACTACTGGCTACTGCCACATGGATCACCGTAACATCTCTCATCAGCAGGTCCCACATAGTTATTTTAAGTAAAAGACAGGGAAGGAAACAATTTCCAAAATAAGAAAAAAATCTTTGATCTTGTTTTGTAGCCTGCACTGCATTGCATCATGCTTCTGTGGAGCAGTCTTGCAATTGCACAGTGCCAAGGGTGGGGGAAGCCTTAAACATTGTTATTTAAATCTGACTTCTTAGCCAAGTTCCTGTTGATGATACTGATGACGAGTCTGCATGTTACTGTGTCTCTAAATAAAGGTGGTGTATTTTTTCAGCCAGACTGTTTTTTGCTGCTTGGAATAGTTATATTATTATGTTGTATTATAGTTACACTACTCAGCAAATATGACTGCCATGATCTGCATTGCATATTGTAAATAGCTTTTCTGGATTTAGCATATAAGCTCTATACTGCTAGTGTTCCTGAAAGAATATGTCTGGTGAGTACTAGGAATATGTATTGTGTAAGTTATTCAATTAGAGCTATCATACTGTGTAATCACAAATTAAATTTATTAAATACAGGTAATTTCCCCTTGTTGCTTGACCTGCATTAGTCATAATACAATTGTCTACTATTCTGTTGAGCTTGTTGGCACAATACCTCATTTCAAGTTATTTTCCTGTAACATTATTTTTAATTTCTGATGCATTCTGAACTGAGATCTGATCTGAAGTAACACCTCCACATAAGCCTCTGAGAGCATCCCTTTTTCTTTCACGAGCTGCAAGTGAACCCAAGTGTAATGTAGGTGATGCAGTCTATTGTCTAATGCAGCAGCCCACAGACCTCATTGTGCTAATGACACCAGCCATCAATTTGCTAATTCTAAAGTGAGCAGAGGATCATGAGATATAGATATATCAAGTTATACAGCGTGTTAATTATGTGTATGAGCAAATGCACTGCTTTGTCTCACTTTGAGGTCCTGATCTCCAAGTGTCACTTTTTAATGCCTAAAATTAATAAAGGAGATGATACCTTCTGTCAAAAGATATTGGTACTGACATGACTGGGAGGAAAAAAGCAGACAAGTTTTAGGAAGCAAAAGCCTTTCTTCAGATCCGAAATTGAGTTTATTGGATTTAATGCTAAATAAGGGTGGAGAATGATTGTTCTGAATTTGAGCATGTCAGAGCAGTTGAGTGAGATGGTGGTGTTAAGATGGAGGTGGCAGTAAGTTTACTTACTCTATGGAAATAATCTTACTATAGTAAGTTTGTTACTAACTTAAGTAAGTTTATTAAGTTTATATTATATAGTTATTACTGTACTCTATGGAACAGAAAGAGACAAGACTGAGACATAAAATATTAAAAAATAATGAATACATAAATGAATTAATGAATCAATCAATCAATGCTTATGAAACATGAAATTGTGCAGACACATAGGAAATGCAGTGTGACATAAAATGTATGTGACATAAATGCAGTGTGACTACAAAGTCTAAGTGACTGCTTTTTTTAAAGGGAGTATAAAATGACACTTCAAGCACCTTATTGTAGTCTAAGGCTATGCCTTCTTGTAAGACTTTTTTTTTTAGTCTGTGTCTTGGTGTGAGCCCAAGTACTGCCATGACATATTAATAAGTCATCTCAAGGAGCAGTCACAGTCTCACAGATAATTTAGAGAACAAGGACAGTGTTAATTTTGAACAAGTCTATTTGCCTATATAATCCCATTGGATCCAAAAATCATAATTTCACTTCAAAACAATAGTTAACTCCATAAAGCCTTGACAAGTTATCATCAGCAGTGTAAAATGATCAATATTGCAACAGAGTCTGCAGTCCTCATGGTTTAGAAAGTGAATTAGTGCAGGAAGTAAAATGTTCTCAGAGGCATAGAAAATAAAATGCAAATTTCAGTCTAAAGGTCAAGAGCAGATAACATTAAATACAACCTTTCATATGCCATAAATGCACTGAATATATTTCCATCTATTTTCATATAGATAAAGGGACTTGCATTCACTTACATTTTAAAAGCAATTTTTAAAACAGTGACTCTGTATGTAATACTCTGGCTCCATTAACTCTCTTGTATAGTTTTGGGCAATAAACCTGAGATGCCAAGGATGTGGAATAATTCAGCATTTCATATTAACTTCAGAAATACAGAACATATACCTTTGCTGGGTTTTGACATCTTTTTATGCTCAAGCTTTCATTTTTACTTAATGATTGCAATGGTTTTATATTCTAAATGGAGGATATAAATGTTGCTAAGCTATTTTTTGCCATATTCTGCTTTTGAACCATTATCAGTAAACCTGCACTGTCACCATAAATTTACAAGCAGGGTATTTGAAGGTGGAAACATGGAGGAAGGAACCCTTATAGTGACATTAAAATGATCCCTTAGCCAAACACCACCATAAAAAAAATATGTTGCTGGATTAGATGGTTTCTTTCTCACAAACTCCATTCATGACATGACATATGGCATATGATTTCTAAAAAACAAGGGAAGATTTGAAACACACTGCTAGGAAAGCTGGTAAAAAACATATCCAAAACACTGCACATTTATCAACCAGAGAGTGTCAGAAGGTGTGAGGTAAGGAAAGCGAAGGAGAAAATGCATAGGAGTCTAAGATGATATACCAATTGTTTGCTTTAATCCCTCTTTAGAAAATAGAGAGAAGAAAGAAAGCTGCTAGCATTATTCCTGTCAGAACTCGGAAGAACTAGCTGTCTTTTTGCATGGCAGCATGTATTGTGCAGGGCTCAGCCAATCAAGCAGAAACTGGAATAATTCCTATTGATTCTTCCTGCTGGAAAAAGAGAAAAAGTCTTTCTTTTACAATATAGTTGGGCTCATTTTTCATATGTTCTGTACATAACTATTTTGAAATTTTATCTAATTGTATGTAAATTTTCTGCAAAAATGCTGTCTTAATAATAAATGAATTGAGTGAAACTTTTCATAGAGATAAGTAGCAAATAGCAGAAGTGTTTTTCTTCCACTTCTGCTGGACGACTTTTAACACTACATTCTAACATAATCAATAGAATAAACTTTACTTTTTTTATATAAAATTAGTTTCCTCCAGGACCTGGGGGGAAAAAAATTAACAATAGGACTTAATTTTTTTTCTGTATTTCTGACTTTTAAAAGCTATTAAAAATTGTCCAAAGTGGTATTTATTATTATTTTAAGTTTTTTTGAACAATGCACAAATCCTAAAACAATTTTTATTCTTCTTTTGGGTTTTCTCAGCCTGAGAGAGAAACTTAGTTCACATAATTGAAAGAAAATTGTGCATCATACTTGGGCAAACTAATATATTATTGCAGCTAAATGCTTAATTAACAGCCCTCTGAGTACGCTGGTGTCTGAAAATGCTGAAGGAGTATTAGGCAGAGGAATGTGCTGAAATATTAATCTATTTCCCCTTTATTTTCTTCAACTTGACGTTTACACATGCGCAAAACATACAGGTAAGTGAAACTTTTAAAATGTCTGCTGTCCTGCCACTTGTAAAATACAGCCCCAAATCCTGCCTGAACACTTAACTTTGTTTCTAGAGTACAGCTGAGGTCCTCTACCCCTCCTTGTTTCAAGAGCTCCATTGGGATTTGCTGTCATGGGCAGCAGCATGATCTGCTCCTGATAAGGTGTGGACATCCCCCAATCCCTGAGCATTCCCAAACCTAGGTCAGTCAGGGAAGGAAACTGGATATTTCCCTGCCTAGATATCCTGAGGAAGTAGAGGAGGCAGAGGCCTTCAGGCCCCCCACAGACGCAGAACATGTTTAGAGGAGAGGAATAGAATGCTTATGCTTGGTTTTGCTCCTCATTTGCTCCTCAGCTGCCTGTTTAGAATCCCATTCCGAAGTTTTACCCTGACAGAAGTCCTTAGGCACCTCTCTCTGGTTTCTTAATTTTGCCACATCCCTGGAATTTTGCTCAAGTTAGTGACAACTTTGCTGGAAAAGGTAAGCTCTAAGGCATGCTCCTCTCACAAGTGCTAGGGTCAGGTGGCACCTTTATCAGCTCACTCAGGCTATCTTTTGTTGCACCTAGTCTTCCCTACTTGAAATAAAAGCACTCAAGGGACCAATTTGCATCTGTGTATTCCTGTAAGCAGCAGTCACCTAATACTTGGAGAAGGAGCACGGCAAAACTTCCACCTTTTCACAGGGTTGGCTGTTACTGGGGAAAAACAGCCAACACTAGGAAAGGAAGGATTTAAAGACAAAGTGCTCTAAGGACGTGCATGGCCAAGATCGGAGCAACCTCCACATGGCAACTAGTAACTACATCAAAGCTCTCCCAAAGTGAGAAATGACAGGCAGGCATAGGAGAACATCACCAGCCTTATTAGTCAGTTTGTGTCTGGATATGTTTGCTGGAGATCCAGAATATCTTCCTTAGATTAAGTAGAATTTATAGATGTCAATTGAAACTTCCTGGGATAAAAAAGTTGGATTTCACCTGAAAAGACAGGGTGGCATTTTTTCAGGAGGACTTTCCTTCCTTATAATGTCAGGATAGAGGAGTAGGCCATGCTGGGGCAATATTCCACGGGCAGTGGCTTAAGTCCCATGAACAGAGATGTGTTTAAAGCTGTTATTTGGAGGAACAAGGCTTAGCAGTCTGGTGGAGTTTCCTAGCTCTTCAACGGTGAGGTGAAGAGAAGCCCAGGAGAATTTACCCCTTCACAGTGTTGACAAAACATTAAAGCTGGGGCAGCTTATTCAAGCAATAAGACAGGTGCAAAGAATATAGGAACCTTTCTCATTTGACGAATACATGTGAGCAAAATAAAATATTTACATGGAAAATATAAAGGAAAATCACCTCACTTGCTGAAATATTCAGTTGAGTTTCAAGGGGACTTTTAAAACATTCATTTGGAAGGTTTTTCCAGATGAGAAAGACACAATCATTTGGCACTGTCTCCCAGGAAACATACGTAACTTGTGCTTCATCTCCTTTTCCTGCCTTTAGGCCTTCAGGAACTTTTGGACTTGTCTGTCCATGCCATCCTTGCTGGTTTTCTTGATTTCACCTGAGATAAAATAAGCCATCTCAGTTCACAGAAGAACCGACCCCTGCCTTTAGCTATGCTATTCCTGAGATAAATCAATGTATCTGCTTCACAGCATACCAGTTTCCCTAGGTTACCTATCTGCTCTAAATGCTTGCATCTATAGACTTCTTTATGGGCATTCTAACTCCTTCCTCCCACAAAGGGGGTTGCTCATTTATTTTAATAGTTACATCCATTCCCCCTGGTGACAAAGCAGTACATACTGTGGCTGCTTATAAGCAAGGCAAGAGGTACAGCCCTGTCCAAACAACCTGAAGTTGCTCTCCTTCACCATCAAACCCCAGGGCCACCAAGTACTGGACTAGGTAAATTATTTACAGTTTTACCATAGCAACAGTGGGCCTACAGCTCTTAATGAGACTCATGGAAATTAAATTGGTCCTACTTAGACCATGTGCACAGAGGCAAAATCATCTCTTCTCCCTGAAGAGTGAAGGATAATCAAAAAGCCCAAAGAAGAACTTTCAGCTCCATATATCCATCCAGGTTTACAACAGCATGTGTTCCAGCTTTATGACAGGCTTAGCACAGGGCACTTTGGCAAGTAAGCTTTCAAACAGCACTCAGCCTGCTAACCTTCATCTCCACTCACACTATCACCCATTTTTTCTCTGGCATGGTGCTGTTTATTACATCCCTATCTTGCTGGAATCATATAAGCATCTTTATATATTTCTCACCACTTGAACAGAATCTATCCCTGAACTGAATCAACCACAATCAAAAGGGAACATTTAAGACTAAAAGCTACTCAGTATTTCCAGGAGTGACCTGGAATCACTTAAAGCATAGCAGAAAAGGCTGTATAAAGAAAAGAGCCAGACCATTCCCAAGATCTGTTTCTAGCTAGAGTTCCTGATCTTTTAATTGGACACAATCCCTAGTTACTATTACCAAAGAGAACTGAGTAGATTTTATTTTAGCTCAGAGTTATTTAGCTTAATTACCCAGCAAAAGGCCTCGAGGTAGGTATGTAAAATGTAATTAGCATATTTTACTTGAGGCAGCTAAATTGTTCAAAGATATTAGGGATTAAAGATTGCAGTAAGGTCTTATGTGTACACATTAAGCAAGCACGTGCAGTCTTCCTTTAAGCAATGTGCTGCATGACACTTTAAAAAAGGCATTCTTAAGTGTACCTTAAGAAAATCTTAAGAAAGAAGTGTTTTATTTTTGCTGTATTGCAGCCTCAGGCCAGGACAATAAAGGAATGCTGTTTGCCTTCTCTGTGTACTCAGGAGATCAGAGGTAGCTCAGATACTCCTGTTTCCATTTGGCAGTGCAACTCCATCATTTTTTCACAGCAAGGCCAATTCTAAACTCTGAACTGTAAAAACTAGAAAAATAGTTTGAGTAAATAATGTGTACCCTGAATTGCTCAGTGAGAGAAAATGAGACTGAGACAGAAATATCATTCTTCCTTCAATGATGTGTCTACTGGACAAATTGTGATATGTCTGCATCCAGCTCTTATTGATACTAATTGGGGAGTATCTATTAAATGCCTTACAGGCTCAGACTGTTTTCCTCACTCCCATTCTGAATTTTGATGGAAAGGATTTGATAATGCCCACTGACATCCACAGGAAGTCTAAAAAGGGAACAGGACACAACCCCAAAGCTGGACTACTCTGATAGTGAAAAATGTTAGAAGCATCACAATAAACAGTGCTATTGAAAATGCAGACATTAAAGTAATAAGTATCAGATCCATTGTGGTATCTTGTGAGGCTTGTGGTAAGGTGCCAAGAAGTGGCAGCACAGTCACATTTCAGATTCCACTTCAAAGACTCTGGGAACTTTGGACAAGATTTATATCAACTTCTATTCTGTGGAGATTCCCAGATCTGTCATTCCATGGAAAGACATATATGTTTTTTCTCTGATAGAAACTGTGAAATTTGCCACCTATTAAAAGAAAGTAGCTGCTCAGACACAGTTAATTCAATCTCAGTGATTCAACAAACATGTTTGACCAGCTGGGTCATTTTAAGCTAGTGTTTTTTCTATCCAATATGAAAAGAAATAAAGTCAGAAAATATCGAAATATTGCACTTGCATCGACTCAGCTCCAGATCACAGAAAACATGGAGCTGCAATTCAAGCAGTTAGATTTAACAGGGCAGAGAAGAAAATAGGAAAAATCCTCAAGCCCAAATCATAAGCAGTAGAGCTGGAAGCTTAAAATAGAAATGATGAATAAAGATTATTTAAAAAATCAGTTATTATTGAGATTTTAAATATTTCTTTACATCTACTACCAGAAATTACTTTCATCTCTTTCTGTGTAAAGCAGTATTGGTTTGGAAGATATCAAGTGAAACTGATCACTGAGGAATAAAATATTGATAAATCTGTAATAAGGATACAATAACTAATTCACAAAAATTGCATTCATTGGCTCTGAGAACTGACTTAGTTCTATCAGTACAAATCATTGAAAATGAGCAAACCTTTCAATCCATATGCCACTTAGAGATCTATGTCCATCTTGGAGCAGAAGACTTATTGCACAGTGATGAATTTGCTTTGTCTACAGCATTATTTCAGCATAGCAAAATTAGATCTTCTACAAGGTGAAAATCATTAAATACCATGTGAAAATGATTTAATTCAGAAGTGCCACATAGCGTTCAATTGAATGGGTATGGACAGCTCATTTATTTTGAAATATTTGTATTTGTCAAGCTGTCATGAGAGCATGCACCCTTGAGGAAAATTTGTTTCTGCCTCTGCTACATCATCTCAGACAGAATTTATCATTTGATAGGCAGGTTTTATTACCTTAGCCTTTTACACTGGGCAGGGACCTGTTTAGCAACAAATCAGTCCAGTGGGCCCCCCCATGTCATTGAAAGAGACAGGAAAATAAGCTTAAACATGAGGGGAAAAAAACCATTTTGACTGTGAGAGTCATCAAACCCTGTCACAGATTACCCATAGAAGTTGCAGAGTCTCCATTCTTGGAGATATTCAAAACCTGAGTGGCTATGGCCCTGAGAAACCTGCTCTAGCTGACCCTGTTCTGGGCAGGTGTGCTGCACCTGCTGATTTCCAGAGGTCTCTGTGCTCTCAGACATGCTGTGAGTCTGTGAACAGTTTCTAGCTCATGTTTGGCACCATGAGGAGAAGGCCCTTTTCCTCCTGCCCCCACCCACGTACACACCACCGTGCACAGGAGACCCTGATGAGAACTCAGCAGTGAGCAGGGCTTGTGGTGCCTCCACGATCAGCTGTGATTACACAGGGAAGGAAACACCCCTCTCTAGGGTACACTTCAGAACTTACAGACTGAGGTTTGGGACATTCTTTAATAAAAAATATTTTTAAGATAGTTTTTCCTCAAAAAAAACCCCAACAAAGCAAGCAACCAACCAACAATAAAAAAACCACAACAACAACAATAAAAACAACACAATAATCCAGGGCAATTTCTGCCTTGGCTTGCAGCTTTGAAACCTTATTAACCACTTGTTCCTTACTACCTTTGCATTCTCTCCAAGATGCTTTTCTACATCTGTTTTCCATATTTCTCCTCCCATAGCTTTTCTTATCCTGCATCTTGGGTGGCCTTCATGTGAGAAGGACACTTTCCTTCCTAGGTCTACTGCTTGGACCTCACTGTCTCACTGGAACCATTCCTGTTATATAGGCAACTGCTGCTTTGGAATGTACAGCATACACCTGTGTGTATGTGTATGTGTATCTGTATGTGAATTCATGTCCTGTCATAATGGAGGTCTTTTCTGGAGAAAGAGTTTAATCTTATTGAAATTAGGTTAATCTGAAATTAGTTTTACAGAAAAGACAGCATCAAATTGCTAATTTGACAATTTTTAATCTCCTAGGTTAGGTCAAAATTCTCAAGAGAACAACCATTCTGCTGTCTTTGAATTCAATGGAGATTTATCACCAGGTGATCTCTTTGGAAATGATCACCTTAATGGAGATTAATAACAACAATCAGCTCATGATTAAATCATCTTACTGAGGAATTGCTCATTAATTCAGCAGACATTTTGGAAGAACAAAAACTCCCTCTGCATCCTGTCTCATGTTCTTGAACTCTTGCCAGAAACAGTCCTTGTGTTTATTCTCCTGTCAAACAAACTGAATAAAGAAACCAAAGTTGGGAAGGAAAGAGCCTATAACCTCAGTAACTCCAGAGCCTCAGCTACTAGCCCGTGTTCTGGCAGGACAGACACATTCTTCTGGACCTCTCTTCACCTCTGCTCTTGCACGTGCTTTGTTTGCATCAATGGCACTGCTTGTATCAACAACACATGTAGGATTAGACCCACCTCAGTATCTGTCCAGGAAAACAGAAACAACTCAGGAATTCCTATAGTTTCTGCTTTGGGTCATTTCTTAACAGCCTCTTGAGAGAAAGCAACATTGTTGAAACACTGCAGGTTTCCAAACCTCCACCAAAACAGCAAGCTTGAGAAAAGAAATGTTTTCAGTTGGCAAATCCTGCCTTGACCCTGCAGAGAAAGAACTCCTTTCTTTTTCCTTTATACCCTTGTGCCTGTCAAGCAATGCTCATGGCCAAGTATAAATCCTTCAGAAAGTGCAGACACTCCATATAGGCAGAGTGCCAGTCCGAGTACCTGTCTGTGCACCCTGGGTACAGATGCAGTTAATTTTCATTCTTTTGGAATCTGCAGTCTGTTTAAATATTAAAAAAACCACAAGCACTTGACAGAGGTATCACTCTCCCTAACTGCTGATAATACCAGTGTCAAACAGATTTCTTTGGCTTTGGGGAAAACTGCAAATATGATTTTTATTAGACTTATCTAGCAGGAAGATCTACAGTGCTGCTAACATGATTTCTTTCTTATACTTTTAAATTTTATTTTAAGCTGAACAAACCAAGCAGGGAAATATAATAAAAATGAATGCTTTGGGAGCCTGCTTTGAAAGGGAAGCAAATTCTGAAGAAATTGCAATGAGATTTCAGCAAGGCCTACCTGCTTCTACTACAATCATTTTATTTTGCTACTGATTTTGATTGTTCATCCTTATCTGCAAGCTTCCTGGAAGCACAGCTGTGTACAGCTACATTCATCTCATTTACAGAGCAGCATGTGACTGAGGCACCTGAGACCACAGGGGAGTAACTTGGTGGGCACTCCATGGGCAGAGAGCAAGATGGTCACTACAGGACATGATCAAGACCACCAAAAACCTCTCACTGACTGTGCTGAGAATGGTACAAGGACTCTTTGTGAGAGAAAATACAACTTCCTTATGGGTGCAGATTGTAATTCATCCATTCCACAAAAAATTAGCCTCCAAACCACAGAAGGTCTTGGCCTTGAGAAGGATCTTTTTGTACATTACACAGATATTAAAAAAAAAAGTGCTATATAATGACTGTGGAGTTGCTGTACAAAGTCTCTATATTGTACTGTCTGTACTGAATTTTAGTTCTTTATTATCTACACTATTTGTCTGTGATAAATTAGATTATAACACAGATAGGAATAGTTTGCTGCAAATATCCCCTGGTGCTCCATTCAGAAACTTCTTGTTATTTTGTACTTGACCTCCAGATTTCGTGGGTATTTTTCTACTGAAAGGGAATGAAATGGAAAATTCTTATCAGCCTTCACACTTTGTTCTTCTACTTCACTTCCAACAACATCCCTGCTGACACAAAGATACCCCTTAATTCCAGGAAACTTGGAAGAAGGGATCTTATTCAACATAAGAACATAAGAAGTTATAGGGAGCTGTTGCTCTGGGAGAATTTCTCTTTTGGGCAAATTTTATTGCAACATTCATGCTTGTCATTCAGTTGTGGTGGTTTTTTTGTTTTTTTTTTTTTTTTGGGGGGGGGGGTGGTGTTTGTTTTTTTTTAATTACAAACAAACAAAAATTAAAACAAAACAAAACTTTTTTTCTCCTTTTGCACTCTGAATAATGACCCAGCCAAAGAGGTGTAAATTCTCCTGGCTTAAACTTGTTTCTCTGAGTTGTTTTAAACTTGCTGTTTTTATAATTCTACTGGACAAGCATTAGCTCTTTCAAAGAAATAGTAGAAAACATTAATCTTAAAAACTCTGTGGTGTTCAAAAAGCAAGTAATGTATGAAGAGTTATGAGAAAGGAACTGAGAAGAAAACAATGCTATATACCACAGTGTAAATATTTTTCCCCATATTTTAATACATTATCTAGTTTAGATTACCCACTTTCCCAAAAAGATCCAGTAGAAAAATAATTACAGATATAGCAAACAAGGTTGGCTAAAGATAAGTCACAAAGAGAAAAGCAAACTCAGGATTTTTAGAAAACACCTTTTCAAAGGTAAGTTACACATGGGACATGTAGAAAACCCACACCACTTCTACAAAGTGTTTAGAGAATCACAAGTTACAGATCTTAAAATAACTGATAACAAATTTGGGGATAGCTTGCTACTGTTTACTATGTAATTTAGATTTCTATTACTTTTCTCTACTAAAACAACTACTCTCTCTATTTTTAATTTTTTTTTAATTTTAATGATAATTCCTGACTTCTCTCCTTATTTATTCCTACATATGCTCATTAATTAAGTACAAAGGTATGACATATCAGACAGGAGAACTTGGACCTTCTGGCCTCAGTTTAACAGTATGTTCCACGTAACAATGCAATCTTGTGCACACTTGCACACCAACACACAGACAGACACACTCCAGCACAGTCAGTGCCTAGATTTATGTCAGCCTCTTCATCCATATGACAATATGCATGAAGATCTGCTCTGCAGAAAAGTTGCTTAGGTTTTTTTTCTGGTTTATCTCTAAATGCTTTATCTAGGACAGTCAGGACACATAGAAGACTAGAAAATCCATAGAAAATTCAGTTGTGTTTTATATAGGTGAACTTGAAGATATTAAAGCTTAAGACTAGTGCAAAAAAAAAATTTAATTTGTAGATCTTAGCATCTGAAAAGGAAAGACAATATATGCTGGCATTTACTTCTTAATGGCTTTGGGCAGTTTGGCTCAACTCCCTTCAGCAACCCTGAATGACATTGCTTACTTTTAATGAGCAGTTTAAAGCTGAATTTTTATCTTGTGAATGGACCACTGACGTCAAGAGCCATAATTCTGTGTACATCTACATTTGAAAATGTGGGGTTTGGCTTTGTTTTTTAAAAGATGTCTTGATGAGATGTTTGTAAACACCAAGCAGTGCATGTCCTTGCCCTAATCTTCATTGACATTTGACCATTTGTTTTGCTGTCTTGCACAAGATGCATGTTGACATTAGGCTGCCATGAACAGTTGGTGATTATGGAATTAATGGGCCAGGAAAGAAGGCCATGTTGTAAATTTAATCTTCATTCTGGATTATGGTTGATCAATGGTACCGCATTGTAGCTGGCCTATTGATACGGGAAGCTCAGGATTCAATTTAATACTTTCTTCAATATTGTGACTGGCGCTTTTTTAAAAACAGGCTGGCACAGCTTTGCTTTCTCTATACTTTCTGATCAATTGTATCTACTGCAGGATTAAGGTGTGCCATCTGAAACAATTTAATGATTGAACGGAAAGGTTTCTAAAGAAAAGCTTTCCTTTTTTGAAAGGGAAATGAAGAGATGATGTATCTTAGAAAAAATTTTGCTGTCTGTAGTAATGTCTCATAAACTTGCTATAGGTCTTTATAGACATTAGAAAGAACTAAGGACCCCTTATTGATTCAATTTAGTTTTTCACTGCAACAGAGCTTAGGGTGTTAGGTGACAATAGCATCTGTTCCCTGAACCCAGGGGACAGTCTATCCTGGCTGTTATAGAATAAGGCCTCTTTCTCCATGAGGCAGAAGGTAAAAAGCGTAATGTGCTTGCCCACACTGAAACCAGTTTCTGTCTCTCAAACTATGCACAGTGATACCTGTCTTCTGTCTCTCAGGAGCTCTATCACAAACTTCCATTTTTCTTTGAAGACTCTATTAAAAATCAGTGTTTGTAAGGTCTTCTCTCGTTAGTACATCTCAAATTATTTCCTGAGAAAATAAATAGTAGGAAAGAGATTTTTTCAAAGTGGTCAATTTTCTGTGCATGAATGCACTTGAAGGGGTGCAGGAGAGGCTCAAAGAGAAACTTGCTGGAGCAGAATAGGGAGATTCTTAGGGCATTCATAGGGGTATAGAAACTTCTGGGTGTTTCTGGCAAGAGGCTATCCAGCAATTAGTGACTTCCTATATGCATTAGACTTTGAATGATATTTCTGCAGATACTCTGCAATAACTCAGCAGATTCCTCAGTTCTTGAGTGTTTTTCCCAAAGTTTGAAAGCAAGGCTGTATACTTTCAAAAGTGAAACAGGACTTTCGAAGGTGCTGGCCTGTTTTAAATATCTTATCATGTCTGGGTTTATGGAAGCAGGATATTACTTGAAATGTATCAATTCACCAGGAACATGGTATCTAAAGGCTAAAGGGTCCCAGCCTGCAGCATATTTTCACATCAAGATTGTCATCTACCATAGACCAGAATAAAACCTTCTGTATTTACAAAGCTTTATCTTTTCTTGAGGAAGGATTCTCTGGTGTGTTTTATGATCTGCTTTCCCATTATCGTTTGTGGGAGGAATGAATTAGTGGTCCTGACTTGCAAATACTGATTGTATCCCATGGAAAAGTAAGCAGTTCTGATTGCATCACTTTTGGAAGGCAGTTTATTGCACAAAATAGATGGGCTGTGGTCATGGAAGGTGTATTGCTACATGCATAAAATAATACTAAATGCATAGAGAAAAAAATTGGGTTTTACAGCTGTGACTGCTGTTTTTAAAGTAATATAAAAACTTCAGGCTTTGCCAATAACAGTTCTTTCTCCCATTAACATTTCATACAGATTTTTTCTTCTTTATTAAACTTGCTGTTGTTGGACTAAACAGATTGGAGAGGATTTGCTCTCCTTGGCAGCTGCTGTGTACAGCTCACACTTTCTCAGGGCCTGGCTCTCCTACAGATGCCCCAGAGCTGCACTGGCTCCACTGAGCACCCTGCCAGTTCCTATTGGCATGAGGGAGAGCAGAGTCCAGCCATCAGCTCTGAGCAGAGCGTGTCTGGGGGTAGAGCTGCTCACACCCTCGACCCAGCTGATGCCAGCAGCCCCTTCAGCTGGTGCCCAGCCCCTCACAACACACTCAGGTGAGCATTTTCACTTCCATGGCTGGAATGTGGGGTGGAACATGCAACACGCAAAGCTTCCTTCCTCAGGTATAGGGAAGCTGGGAGGAAAGCAGCGGCTGTGAGATGCCAGCCACCTGGAAGAGCACAGCAACACACTGAACCTTACTTTGAACATGCAGGTACAAGCCCTAAACATCAAAAGGTCTACTCTAACTTCCTCATATCTGTATTAGATTTAAATTGCTGCTGTGTTTTGGCCCAATGACAAATCAGCTTTGAAGTAGTAGTCTGAATTCTTGGTTTGGGTCCATTTTAAAAAGAATATTTGAGTCTTAGAGGATGGTAGTGACTCTCAAATATATGAATTTTCAAGCTGTTCCTTGATCTAAACAAACCAGAGAGCAGATCAAAGAGGCTACGCATATCTTCAGGCATTACCTGCATTTTTCCATCTCTGGGAATACAGACACAAAAAAACACAATTCAATGAAACAGGGAAGAACTGAGGGGTCATTAAGGGAGTAGAAGAGAAAAATGCATCACAGACTTGTTAGGGAAGGATTCCTAAATAGACAGATGAGAATAACATGTTATTTCTGCCAAAATGATGAAAAACAGATTGCAAAATAAATTAATAACAAAGGACAGCATCTGCTGAAATATGAGAAAAGTGGCTGCATAAATTTCTGTTTTATTCCAAAGGGAAATATGACAAACCCACAAAACTAAATCAGAATATATTATAATTTTAAGTTTCTTCTCCGATGCTTATCAGCCTGATGAGCTGTTGTTTTCTTGTACACTGCTCAATAGTAGACAAAATAAATTGATGTGTGGATAAGATTAATCACAGTTTGCTAACCATGAACAAGTTTAATTAATTAAAAAGGAAGAAGCCATTCATAGACGGACACCCATCTCAAAAAAATCTTGCTGTGGGATCTGGAAAGCCAGCCAGTCCAATCAGGAATCTGACTTCCACATTAGGCAAGCTGGTGCAAATTATAATAAAGAATCAGTTCAGTAGACAAAAGAGCAATATTTGAAGTAAAGCAAAATCCTTTATAGAATACAGCTTTAAATCAGAAATAACTTGAGTGCTATGACCAAAGATGTTTTTGTTAGTATGGTTTATAATGCCCTGAGAAGGTCCCTTACTGAGTGCTTTTCAACACCTTGTTTAATGTAATTAAGTAAAGTTGACTAATAATTTATATTAGATTGTTAGATTAAGAGTCTGTGAAATTAGAATAATAATTTTTAGGCAAGGATTGAAATATATGATCAATTTTAAAAATGGAAGAGGTTGTCAATGGCACTGATGCTTTGACCTGTGATGATCTGCAGATTAAGCAGTCCTAGAGTAAATAGTGAGATAGAATAATTTATCACTGGAAAAAAATCCAGGATACTGAAAATTACTGCAGAAACTCATGATACTGAGAGGCTGGTGACCTCTGGGTAAAACAAAATCATTTTAAAAGAAACATAAATGATACATACACCATGACGGACTCTAAATGGGCTATATTGTCTCAGAAAAAGGTCTTGAACTCAGTGTGGATGGGTCCAAAATTCAAAGGAATAATAGTTACATTTTGGAACCTACCCAGAAGCCTCCAGGGGCTACACATCAGAAATAGTAGCCATTACTCTAGTGCATACACTGAAAAATAACATGAGCGGATTTCATGACCCTAAGTAGGCTATTTAATTTATAGGAAAAAAAAAAAAAAGGAGAGAGAGATAAATTCAGAATATCCCAAATATTGTTGTCCCAAAACAAGTTCTTTCACCCAGTGTTCAAGAGGCCAATCCCCATACGAAGTCAAGGTATTTGATTTATTTACATTGTTGCACAGAAAAGGGTGCTGCGTGCCAAATCACAATCAGCACCATGATTATCAAAATTTTCACTACTTACATATTTTAGTAAACAAAGGCATTAATGTTTCCTTGGCTACAAGTTACATAGTTCTCTTAATAACTTAGTAAACCTTTACCAGGCAATTCTACCAACAAGTAATCTATCTTCAAAACACCTGGGTATCAGTATGTCCCAGCATTTCAGCTGATGAAAAACACCTTACACTGTATACCTGGTTAATAACATCCTTCACCTGCAAAATACATTCAATTCCACAGCATTGGTAACACACGACCTAGAAATCAGCCACTGCCTGTAAATAAACTATGCCCATGTTTATGTCTAGAAGCTATGATACAACTCATAAAGCTAACAATGCCATATCTGTAAGCAAGAATTAGATATTAACTGAATATAGTAAAGAAGAAAGCACTGATTCCAGAGCAGGTGGACCTTACAATAGGATGTTTGATAGCCACTGTATGTCATCCTAAAAAAAATAAGAGTTTTGTTCTGGAAAGAATATTTCACGGCGAAATAGAATTAATACATTCTCAACCGGACAAAATCTTTTTACTTTCAAAAATCTTTTTACTTTACAAAATCACTTACTTTCAAAATAAAAAAATCAAAGTTGTTCTCAGATGGAAAAAAGTAAAAGAAAAAAAAGCATAAAAAACTCAAAAAATAAACTAACAAAACCCCACAAACAGTCAAAAAAATATAATAAATTGCTGCTGCCCCCAATTCCTTCCCTATTTCCATTCTCTCTGCAAAGGACTAAACTTCTCCAGTTTGTTCTGAAGAAAGTGCCCTAGCACTCTTGTTTTACTAACAGCACCGAAAGATCATGCATGACAGGATCAGTTATAACAGGGGCCTGGATTAAGTGAGATTGCATCTATTAATATTGGAGAGGATAGTGCTAAAATTCAAGGGTAGTGTCACTGAACTCTGAGAGGTTGTGCTAATTTAAAGTTCAACTCATTCCCTGTCATCAGAGGAAGTGAATACTAACTTATAATTAACATAACTAATATGAAGGCACGTGTGAAAAATTGGAAATTAAATTAAAATAACTTGCATATGTTGCACAGCCATTCCAGTGCCCACTTCCAAGAAATGCTGCCAAAGATTAATTACACAAAAAGTAAAATTGAGCATTAAGGAGCTGGAGGTTTTAGGATTGTATTAAGGTAAGCAGTACCCAGTGCTAAGGTTTCTCCTTTTCTCATAATTTGAAAAAGTGTTTTAAGGGAGATAGATAGTTGTGGACAGTATCAGACTTTATAGCTATACACAAAGAAAACCCTCATCCACAGATGCTATTCAGACATTCTTCTTTACTTCAGACAAAGAGCTCTGAGGCTCCTTTTTTTACATACCAATCCCTAAGTTTACATCTATTCATAACTACTTTTTCCTTGCTTTCCTACTGAAGCTGGAATAAAATATTAAATGGTTATGTGCTTTCAGAAGTTTCTCCCTCAAAGTCATGAAATATCTCTGCCAATGAACAACAGTGAGCTCCTCCTTCTCATTACACTGGCATCTAAATTCCCTGAGGGTAACTCAAGAAACAGGAGCTGCTGCCATCATAAATATTCCGGTGTAAAGAACATTCTAGATAATAAAAATAAAACTCTGGCTGTTATTAGTAAATAGGAAGAGAGTGTGTATTACATGGTAAATTGATCAAAAAGTTCACTAGAACTAAATCCTTGAAGTGGCTAGAATATTGATGAAATCATTGACTGGCTTTTTGTTTCTTCTTTGAAGAAACATGACAGTTCTTTAGGGCTTAACCTAACACTGAGCTCCTCAATTTCCTGCTAAGTTGTTAGTAACACTAGAAAATCACTTTCACTTCTGGCAGATGAGTTGTGTAATATGGACACAAAGACTGTGTGCTCAAACAAAAAATATTTGGAAAATTTCCATGGGGGTTGGCTGGTCATTGGTTTCTCTACCCTGGTTTGGAAACACAAGAAAATTTTAATTCAGTTAGATTTAGACCAAAATAATTTTCTTCTTGACCTTTCTCTCGAAGTCTACTTTCCACAATCTGCCTCTCTTGGACATATTAAGCAAGACTTTTTGGGTACTCAAAAAAGGCTTTTCAAAATACAAGCTACTGCCTCAGTAAGATGCAGAGATCAAGCAATTCCTTGAGAATGTTGCAATGTAGAAATTGCACTTAGTTTATGAATGTGTTCTTCTCCATCATGAGCTTAAAAAAGAGAAGGGACAATAACAGGATCAGAACCAGGATTGAGAAGAGGCAACCACTTTCCAGAGAGTCCCTTTGTCAGCTACATTCACTTAAGTCTGAATGCAGCAAAGAATTGGCTCCTTTCACATTATTCTTGGAGTCTGCAAATCACAAAGCGCTGAAGACTGAAACAGCCCAAGTGTCAGGAGCTCACAAGTCATCTGATTTTCTGGACAAAAACTTGGAATTACCAGACGATGAGTGCAAAGAAAAGCCTATTCAAAAATCTTGGTGGGGCTGTTCTGCTCTTCCTTGTCCCAGCATCCATCTACAGCAAACCTAATGAGGTCACTGCCACACAGGTGCAAAATCAAGTATTTCTCTTTTCATGGCATGAACCAGTAAAATCTGTACAGAAAAGCACTCCACCAGAATCTACAATGGTACAATGGCTTAAATGAGAAAAAAACCCTGCCAATTTACCCAACCAGACTTTGCAGTGCCAAGCCTAAAATTTGTGAGGGTGGCTCTGAGAAACAAGGAAAAAGACAACACCTGGCAGCTTTCCTGACAAATCTCTTGAGCAAATCACTCTTACACAATTCAAATTCAGAAGCATTAGGACCAGGGCATACACACATTCTTTGAACGCTCTTCAATCTGGTCAGCCTTACCTTTGTTCTCATTTGTTGATCTAAAATAACTTGTAATATTCTATATCATAAAGAGATTATTAAGTGCTCCAGCCACACTGTTTCTGAAAAACAAGATTCCCCCATCTGTATATCTTCTGCAAGGATAGCTCCAGCAAACAGAATGGTTTGAGCAGGTGAGCATGATTTTAAACAAATTCCTTCTGCACCATATTATTCTCTGCAACAGATGGATGAGAAATTGTTATAATTTTAAAATCATATTTTATTTCACAAAGTCAAGGGAATAATCCTCTTCTGGCTCTTCAGCTGTGGGACTCATCTTTCTCTGGATAATGAGATATATAGATGCAGTTTTTTATGAGGAAGGGATTTGATTAGAAGTTAAAAAATGCATTCTTACCGGGGAATGGAACAGATTTCTGACCCTTAAGGTAGTGGACTAAAATCCAAAACTCATCTTTTAAAGACTAGTGGTACAGATACATTACAATGTAGAATATTTGTCAGGTTTTGCTGTCACTTAAGTCTGGGTAAAAAGAAAGAACTGACAGATGCAGATCCCATTTTGCTGATGTCTTCTGCTGGCATTTGGTGGAAGAAAATATTTTTGTTGTAGGATAGTGGTGTGAGTATATCTATTGTAAACTGTGGATGAACCTGATAGTTTTCAACCTGTGTGTCTTCTGGAATATACACAAAAAAATGACATACAAATTTTCAGTGTTAGTGCTGCAACCTGTAATCTGACTACTTAGCAAATGGGATAGTCCTGACAGAAAAGAAGGATCACAAATACCTTGTCTACTACCTCCCCTGTGTTATCAAGAGGTCTTGTGAAGAAGAAAGCTCTGGAAAATTAAGATATGCCATTAATGAACAGAAAAGTTCCCCTGAAACAGGATATACTCTTTGACCTGTGAGAACTGGGTCCTACGAGCTGTATGGAATGAGTGGGACAATTGCAATTGTGTCCTTTGAGCTCTTCTAAACTGAAAGGGTGGTTTGCATAAAAAAGGAAAAGTGACTTCTCATTATAAAGGGAAAATTATGTTCAAATAAGAGGATTCTTAACTCAGGCTATTCTTTTTAATACAGAAAAACTGTCTGATGATTTGGGCCACTAAGGTTTATATTCATACTGGCCAAAATGAAGATACTCTGGTTAGTTAGAGTTTGGGTGGTAAAAATCATGTTTTCTGACTTGCATTCTTGCAGAACTCCGTGCTGCCTTTTACATTTCTAACAAACCCATAGGAATGTCACTCCTTGGGGAAAGATGAACTTAATTTGTATTCCTGTTCCTCATGTGGCCTTTCTCTGTTCCCTTTTCCATATTTAATACAGGAATACTAGTATTAAACTAATTTACAGGGAGATACAGGCGGAAAAAATGTTTTCATGACTGTGAGAGGTCTGATACTATACTAGAGAGTTTGGATTTTAGTTAAAGATTACCATACATTTTGGAAACAATAGTGTTACTGAACTTTGCAAGGGAGGCTTTGTAGTGAAATCAGTGTTTGTTTCTTCACCACCCACTTAAACAGATCCTTTTCCTGCCCTGCCCTCGGTTGATGTCAGCAGAGACTTGTCATTGCTCTGTCTTGATCTCACACATGAGTTAGCTTTCACTCACAGCTTCACTAGCAGTGCAATGACAGCAGCAGAGAGCTCACAGGCTGCTCAGCTCACCAGATGAGATGAGTAAATACTCCTGTGGTCAGGCAGAGCTGAACTTCATGCTGATAGAGCTCCAAGCTGTACCAAACCAGCTGCTTTTAAGCCATGCTTGGTATAGGCACACTTTCTGTAGTCTGTCACAGAAGCTGAAGATTCGTAGAAGTAAAATTTCATGTTGATTTGCATCCTATGCAATGCCATGAATAAGAATTGCTGAATGTGAGTCACTGAATGTAAGTAGAATGGACATTCTTTGGAAAGCATGGAAATGTGCTTTGTTCCCCTGCCATACTTTAATTGGCAATTTGTGATACAAGTCACAAGGATGGTGATGAATGGGGTTCTTTCCCCACATTCAATTTTCTTAGCCAATAACTAGGGAAATAATAAACCAAATTCTACTTGAAGCTATACTTGGTGCTATCTCATTAGGATGAGTTATATTAAAGAACAGGTTTCTGTAAAGCAGCCACTCTTCAAGCTAAAGGCATTACAATTTTAATATTTTTCCCCTGCAGATGTATTTTGGAAGTAATTACTGCATCTCAAAAGTTTCTAAAGCAAATTAACTATTCAATTCTGTTCTCATAATTTTTTCCTCTTTTCTACTTTCCTAAATGTAGTACAAAATCCACTTCCATTTCCTTTTTTTTCCTCCCCATACTCTCATTATGACTTTTCATTTCTTTTCCCCAGTCTGCCTCTCCTTCATCAATCCTGTCTTCACTGTTTCTTTCTTCAGATTCTGCTACCCAACCGGCTGTGCTATTCTAGCTTGTGCCATTTTGGATTCACCTTCTCAAAGGTGAGAAGAGAGAAATTCCCAGGTGTGGATTCATTTCACCCAACTGCAGGTATTGAAGGACTGAGTCTGAAGCTGATGACCCTTTTGGAAACTCCTTTGTCATCCATAGAAGAGAAATGAGCACTTCTAATGACTGATTTCTCCTATCATTAAAAGCATCCAATGGATTGCTTTCTGCACAATGACACTACTCCTAGATAATCTGTGGATAAATACAGCTGAGATGAATTCTGAAGCTGCCCAGGTTTGACACTGAGAAGGTCTTGCTGCTGTGCATGGCTCTCGGGAAAAAAAGAGAGATTGAAGCAGGTCTCTTACTGACAGTTAACTGATTGCTGAGCACCAAACAGTAACAGCAGTAAAGTGGAAGGTGACAGATGGGTCAGTATAAAATTCTCCAAATTAAATCCAGCTGCAAAGGTGCCTACTGAATTTACTTTCTACCTGTAGTCAAGGGGAGAATATCTAAAAGGAAGAAAATTGGAATTAACCCACATTTATAACTATAGCTAGATTTGTAATACTCAGTTGACTCAGATAGCAATAGCTGTGAAAGATATTAGAGAGGTTCTGCATTTTAACCCAGCATACAGAACTAAAATTGGAGAAAAATTTAAAAAATAAGAAGATTCAAAACTCAGAGACACTGAATCGCTTAGAAGAGACTGGACAGTTGATAGCAATCACTGAGAGTTCTCTTGTACACAAGTGGACCCCAAAGGTAGACCATTTGGCAACATAGTTCAGATTGGTGAACCAAAGACATCAACCCTGTTCCCATCAAGAATAACACTTGAGAAGGGCATGTATGGAAAGCATAACAGATGTTCAAAGAGCTACAAGAGATGAGGGGATACAAAGTGCTTGCCATCTCTCCTGAGTACTACTGGGTAGCTGACACCAGCTAGACACTTGGTATATGTTCAGTAAAGACTTTCTGAAGGGCACTTGAAAACATTTACAAGAGCAAAACCTTCAGGAGGTTATTTTTCTCTGCCTTCCTTTCAAAGCTGAACAGATTGTAAATGTTTCTAAGACAAATATTCTGCCAAACACTCTAGCCTAGTAGCCTGATATATCATAACTGATTTTTCCCTTCTCCCCATGCACTCTCCTACCAAATCAACAAAATGCCAAAAAGAAGCCTCTCTAGCTGACACAGCTTGAGGGCCATACCCATAGTCTGATGGACATCACATATCAAACAAATTCGGTCTTGGGGCAATGCAACAGTTGCACTGAGTTTCTACTAGAGTTTTACTACAAAGGGAGAACATAAAACAGGTTTTGTGAACCTGCTATCACAACAAGGCCTGTGACCCACCTGGAGTGCTGTATCTAGCTCTTCAGTCCCTGACACAGGAAGAACATCAGCCTGTTGGAGTGAGTCCAGAGGAAGCCACCAAGATGGTCAGAGGGATGGAACACCTCTCCTATGAGAAAAGGCTGAGAAACTTGTGTTTGTTCAACCTGGAAAAGAGAAGACTTAGGAGTGGCCTAATTGCAGCCTTCCAGCACCCAAAGGGAGCCTACAAGGAAAATGAGGAGGGTCTATGCACAAGATCATCTAGTGACAGGACGAAGAGGAATGACTTCAAACTGAAAGAGAGTAGGTTTAGATTAGATACTAGGAAAAAGTTCTTCACTGCAAGGATGGTGAGGCACTTGAACAGGATGCCCAGAGAAACTGTGGATGCCCCATCCCTGGCACTGTTCATGGACAGGTTGGATGGAGCTCTGAGCAACCAAATCTTCTGGAAGGTGTCCTTGCCCAGGTCAGGGGTTTGGAACTGGATGATCTTAAAGATCCCTTCCAAGCCAAGCCATTTTATGATTTCCTGATTCCATTCAGGCACTGGGCTTTGAAGTCCTGATGATTTTTTTCCTTTGGTTTTGCCTAGGCATTGGGTGTAGGTAACCAGGTGCTGGCAGTGGGAGGGCTGTAAGAGTAGCTTTTTTGAGAAAAGACCAGGCTGCCCTGTGCCAGACAAAGCCATTTTCAGCCAATGCCAACATATTCATCACAAGACATAGCTGACACAAGCAGAGAAATTAACCTGGAGCTAAGTGAAAAAAGCCATGTGAGCCATAGCCATACAGCCAATCTTCTTCCAGACACTACTTCCTGTCATGTCAGAGCACCATCTTTGCCTAGTTCCATCCTATTGCTTCTTAGGTTCTTCATCTTTGAGTCTCCCATTGTTACTTTGTTCTGTCATCACTGCAGGGGTGCACCTGCATATGTCTAAGGAGTTCTTCATACTTCAAACTAAATAAAATAAAATTTTGCTAACTTGGTGCAGTAACTGAATTAACTCTTACTGCAGCATAAATAAGGAGCAGGATTTTTGCATCTGTACAGTGAAAGACTTTGAAACAAATCTAAAATAAAAAGTTGGAAAAAGAAAGAGTAACCAGATAACAATTTTATTCATGGGTCAAATTTATTCTTGCCATTTCCCTATCTTGTCCAGAATTCACTGTGATCTGTAAAAGTCTGAAGCAAATAAACCAAATTTCTATTTCACAGAGGCACCATACAAGTAGGGACTCAGGAAAAGAAAAAGCAAAGCGCAAGCAGCAGAAGTAGAAGTAGACAGCACAGTACGAAGGATATCCTTTATAATTTATAGTAAATCACCTTCATAAGAACCTTGCTCTTACATAAAATATCTGGGAACAAAACCAGATGTAGCAAATATTTTTATTTCTCAATCTTTTTACATGTAGCTGGTTTAGAGACAGCTGTGAAGAAGTCAGCTAAAGTATAAGCTAAGTGACTTTTCTGCACCTGAATTTTTAATAAAAAGTGGGGAATAACATTAGTTTTAACATTTCCAAGGGTTCAACAGTATCTGTGCAGGTGGTGGAAAATTAATTGACTGAAAATTAAAAAGTAAAGAAAGCCAGAGAAAGTTTTAGAATTTTGATTGGAACAAGAAACAGTGGTCTAAACTACTTATCTATGGAAGAGGTTTTTGAATATAGATAGGTGTCAGGAAAAAAAAGATACAAGAACTACTGGTTGTATCCAAACCAAAGGGAATTGGTAATTATGGACTATGATGGTAATCATCCATAGGATTAATTTGCTTGGGGATCTAGGAATCACCTTAGCTCTGTCCAGCTGTCTTTGCAGATGTTCTACAGACTGAAGAAGAGCTGGTGGCTGATTGCAGAGAGTATTGCTGACATTCTTCAACTTGAACAAGTTAAAACTCGGAGGTTGCTAGTCCTAGTGTTTCATGGGATCCTTAAAACTAGGAAAAGGTGCAAGGGGGTTACCCACTCTCTCTATATAGCTATAGATAGAGATGAACAAAACTTTCCAGTCTAACCAGCAGGTCACACTCGGCTCACTTCCCCAAGCTGCATAGTTTGGCCTTCAGATGCCTCTTTAAGAGTACTGAAGTTTTTTGCTTGCTCAAAAAGCCTAAGCACCACATATTTAAGATACTGGTTTTCTTCATCCTTATTGGCTTTCATGACATCCAGCACCATTCCCATCAGGTTCTCATCTCCTTTCTTCACAGCCTTTTTGGGGAACTCCAATAAAAGACAAAACTCAGCATATACAAGGAAAAAATGTAATAGAGTTAAAATCTTGCTCCATGCACTTTCCATGGATTGGAAACCTGACAGATGCAATTAGACTGTAGGTCAGTAACAAATTTGATACTCCCTAGAGACCTATTTTTACCAGGCAGATGACAGTAGAGTTTCTGAGGTTTATCACATTAAATCTCCATCTTCATAAACACATCTAAATATAGAATTTAGATGAGCTAAAAATAGTACAGTGATTATGAATGAAAGCAACAAGCCTGCCAACAATTTACTTAGCTCTACAGCAATAGCTTCAACCATAACATTTCCCTGAATGACCAACCTGTCTTGCTCTCTGAGGCATCAGTTCACTGAGAAATGTAGCATTTTCATACAGCTTTTCAGCTAAATGGTGAAGATGAGACTGAAGAATGTTAAAACCAGACAGTTTTTATTTTTACACCTTGGCAAACCAATCCCAAGCTGCCTTACAGAACCAGAACAGAGAACATAGCAGTGAAGAAGGCTAAGTGAACAGGTCCTACTGGCAAACATTCAGGAGAAACCCATCAGCACTGTCAGTGGAATAAATTTCTAGATCAAACATTTTGGATTTTAGAAGTAATATTTTCATGCATACTAGTATTTTCAAGATGTGTTTATGTGTTTCAATTGTACAGAATTTAATGGTAAATCAACAAAATTTTATGGTGTTTTCATTCTTTAAACTTATGTATCTTTTAAATTATGTGGCAGAACTGGTTGCAAAATGCTATGTTCATGGAGGCCAGTGTTTTGTATTTTGTGGAGTGAAAATAACACTAGATTTTACAGGAATTTGCATTCCCATAAAGCTCTGTAAAGAGCTTTGGGAACAGCTGTTCTGTGAAGCTGAGTTTTGACTCCATATGCAAAACATGAGACAAGTTTCACAGAACTTTTTTACTCTGTGTTCTTTATGAAAGAGCATTTTACCTGATAAAGGGTAAGAAACTGCTGACTTGCAAGCTCTAATGAAAAAATGCTTTTCTATCAATGACTTGTCCAGCCCCTAAGAATACTTCATACTTACTCAGGATGGTGCTTTTAGGTGCTGTAGTAAGATAACGAAAAATTAAAATTACAAAACCTTTTAATTTATGCTGCAAACATATTATGATGTCTCTTAGCTGTGACAAGCAAGGATGTGAAACTACATGATTCAACCTAGGCCTGCAGCACCAGGATTAGATACTGTGGGATTTTTTCTAAGGTGAGCCACGGACTCATTGCGTGTGACTAGAGATGTTGCCTCTTACAAGGATTTTGAGAAACTATAAGGTGAAAGTACAGTCACTTATTTAATTTTTCTCTCTACAAAGGAGTAAAAGATGGAAAGCGCTTTCTAAAACCTACTTTTCCACTTCAGTAGCTGTGAATCATAGCTGAAAACACATGAAATGTGAAATGGAGGAATACAGGTTGGTTTGATCCAATAATACTTTAGCACAAAGTTGGTTTACTTCCCTTCCCATGAGAGCCACCAAGAAGTATTGGACTGGGAAGAGTCCATTGAGTCAAGAGCTTTGCAAAGAGGAAAACTCCATTGGTCAGGGGGTGCCCAAAGGGAATGGGAACCGACCCTCTGTGCAGTCAAGCCAGGAAGATGACAGCAACAATGAGCTTGAGCAGGACAACTGGGAAAGTGTGACCACCCTCGGCATGGGGCTCAAGGCCCTGCCTCAGGAGGAGGACGAGCGGGATGAAGTCAGCATCCTTGAGCTGTTTGAAGAAGCCAGCCAGACAATACTGGGAGGTTTTGCAGGAGACGGGCTCCCAGTGCCCATCCCTCGGGAGGCTTGGGTTGAGCACCAGGCATTTGAGCTGTGCCCCCAAGGGCTGCTCTGGGCCTGGCCTCCCCATGTGGCAGCCCAGGCCCTCAGCCAGCAGCTGTGGCCCCATGAGAAATGTCCCTCCTGCTTGAGGCGGGCACTGCGGGCACTGCGCGGCCTCTTCCACTGCCCCTGTCTTGCACCACTGCCTGAGGATTAGTGCCCACTGCTGGCACCATGACCAGCCCCACAGATGGGCACCGGCACCAGGAGCAGCCTCACAGATGGCTGCTGGCCCACAGCCTGCCCAATGTCCTGAGGGTGTCACACGGGCTACCTTGGCCTGAATGTGTCCCTGCAGCCTCAGCAGTGCCTGGCTGCTTTGGAGCTTCTCAAGCACATCTCCTCAAGACCAAGTTTTACCCACGGGGCCAGCCCCAAACCAGCGACCATGGGGGACACTTGGGGCCAGGTGGCTCAGCGGGGTATCACAGAGAATCATCCCGGTGGGAAGAGACCTTGAAAGTCATCCAGCCCTACCGTCACCCTGGCACCACCAGCATCAGCCCTAAACCATGGCCCCATCCACACTGCTCTTGAACACTTCCACACATAGTGACTCCACCACCTCCCTGTCAACTTCTTCCAATGCCTGACCACTCAGTCAGGGAAAAAGTGTTTCTGATTTTCAATCAGAACCTGCCCTGGAATCTAAGGCCATTTCCTCTAACCTGGGAAGGATTGCGTGCTTTGGGATTTTATCCATGTAGAATGAGAACAGACAGGAGATATTGCTCCCCGGACCTCACAGCACACTGCACAACTCTGATACACACAGCTCTTCCAAAACAAAAGAATAAGGATAGGAATAATAATTAGTAGAAGATAAAGAAATAGTAGTAGGAAAGGAGAAGAAATAGGAATAAAAATTGGAAGAAGAAGAGGATAAAAAGAAGAAATAGTAGTAGCAGTAAGAAATATTAAGAAGAAAAAGGATAAGAAGGATAAGAAGAATAAGAAGAAATTATAGTCATAGTAAATAATAATAATAGGTCTAAGAATAAGAAGAATAGGAATAAGAAGAAGACAAGAAGATTAAATAGAAGTAGTAGTGAATAAATAAAATCATAATGATAATAATAGTAATGGTAATATCAAGTTAAAATACACATCCACACATCTTCTAGAATCACAGAATAGTTTGGCTTGGGAATGGCCTTAAAGTTCATCTAGTTCTTTACCTGATTACCTTCTGCTCTCTTACTCTTTCTCTGAGACCTCTTCGCTATTTCTTTTAATCTGTGGTCTCAGTTGCACCTCAATTCTGGCAGAGACACCTCCCCCTCATCATGTTGGAACTCATTCTCTGTCCAGCCCATCTTCATAGCAGAGGTGCTGCAAATCTCTGAGGATGGTGCAACTCTCTGAGGATCTCCATTGCTCTCCTCTGTATTCATTATAACAGGTCTGCATCCTTTCTGTGCTGGGTTCCCCAGGCATGGGTGTAGTCTTCCAGGTGGGCTCTCACAAAAAAAGACTAGAGGGATAGAATCACCTCCCTTGACATGCTGTTCTTCACTCATTTCCCTGCTGCCTAGGACATGGCTGGCTTCCATAGCTGGGAACACAGATTTCCAGCTCACCAAAGCCCAATTTGTCTTCAATATACTTTAAAATTTGCATCTGGAGGAAGTTATACTACATGATTTCTTTTGCAGCTAAACATTTTCTTTGTGGGTCATATTGCATTTAACATATCTATGGTTAACTGCATTGGCAAATTTTTAGGCCATCTTCTGCCAGCCTAAAATTATTTTTCTAAGCCTTGAGGATGCTAACTTAAATATACTGGCTAAATTCCTACCTGAAATAGCATTTTTAATTTTTTTCCCTTGGCAACACCTCATTGAAAATTGAATTTCAGCCAAGCTGTTTGTCAGGGCACACTCTCCTACCATAAGGGCATTTAATTTTGGTTTGCATTCCATGCTGACAGCACTGTGACACAGAGCTTAACATCTTGTCTCTAAAAACGTCTGCAAAGTTCGCAATTCAGTTTGTTACTATTTTAATTATAATTTTGTCTGGTTACAGATAAGTTTTTCCTTCTCTTCCAGAAGCAAGAGGTTTGTTAGTGCCTCTTCACTCTCGGGCTGTGCTAAGTTCAGCAGCCTTGTTTCAAGGCATGTTTTAGCTCTTGGTAAGATAATGGATATGCTCCCATATCTATTTGTTACTACAGAGCCAGGTTGTAGTAACATTTAGAGGTGGTGAAGATGTGTATTCTACATCTGCCTCATCAAAAAACACCAACTTGAACAATATTAGACTTGCTTGAATGAGAATAAATTTCAGCTAAGTGTATGAATAGTTATCACCTCAGGCTTCTCTAAAAAGCCACAGAACTGCTCTACCTTTCACTATTGTAATGTGATACACGTAGTGGAATTTCACAGCCCCAGGCTGTGAAAACCTCCAGAAGCAGGTTTTAAGTTTCTATGTCCAAAACCTTCCCTAGAGTTCCCAGTAATGATAATGCAACTATTTTGCAATAGATAATGTAAAATCTAAACAAGAGAAATTCAGAAGAAAAAAAAAGTACACAGACTTCTTAGTATTTGAGTTGTTCCTATCAAATGTGTTTAATATAGCTTAAAATTACAACCTTTTATCTTACCACTTGCATGTAACTTTTTATAAAGTATTTTCCCAATTTGTTGACTGGGAGTCTGCCTGCAATCAAACTGCTTACAGTGTGTTATCCCAAAAAAAGAAGGTGATTCTAGGATTCTTAATTCTTGACTGAGCTGTAAAATACTTGCTGATAGGGTATTACACAAAGCAAGAACAAAGAACAGGCTATAATCTGTGGTGAGGTCTTGTTTTATAAGCTGGACAGCAACTTTAAAAATAGGGTCTTTTCACTCTTTATATCACTTTTCTGTTGGGTTTTTTCATCTACTTTTCACATGTCATGAAATTTGATCAGTCTTTAAGCAACTCTTCTAATTTCTGGTTCCAAAGGAAGCTCAACTCCTTGCTTTCCAGCCTTTTTGTGCCAATAGCAGCAAAATATTGCTGTGTTTTCCCATCCCATTCTCTCCTCTCTTGCTGTTACCATCCAAGTTACAGTTGAATTACCATACTCTACTGAACATCAAGGCAAGCACTGAGTCATTGGTTTTAATTGCCACCAGGTACAAAAACATTAGGCAGGAGAGTCCCATCTACATGTTATCTATTTTTTTAAAGTTTTCCTTGTCACTTTGTTCTGCCTGTTTTGCCCCTCTGTGACCCCTTTGAAAAAATAAAAGTAGTCCCTCTGGTAACAGAGCAGATCCCGGCTCTGCTAATCAAATGGAATAATCACTTACACTATCTATAATACAACATTAAAAGGCCAGTTAGATCATTACTATCTAAGAGGATAACCTTTCATTTTAATGGCACCCTCCAGATAGTAGATTATAAGACTCAATGAATTATTCATATTAACAAAATAAGTCAGCTAAGGAGGGGAGCAAATGATTTTCCTAAATGAATGACCTAAGAATCATAGAAACCAAAATTATTAACTCTTGTTTAAAGACAGGAATTTAAAACAAATAAAAACAATCAGGGCAACTCTGAAAAGAAGAAGATAAATTAATTGCCAAGTAATTTTAAGCAGAAAATAACTAAAGGCATTATTACTCTAGGTGACAGTACTGTGATCTCATAGGGAAGATGACATCCTGCTCAGGGAAAAAGCAGCAAGGGACATCATGAGGGAAATTCATTATATGTCTGTGACAGTATCTCCTGAGGGGGTCCCCTAAACTCAAGTGTAATGTACTAATACAAAGTTAAGGCATCCTCCCATCCTCAGGTCTCTTCTAGATGGTGCCTCCTGTCCTTCAAATAAGGGCTCTTTTAAAATGATATTGTCACAGGGCTGATCCACAGCATTAGCCAGACACCACAGGACTGGGCTCTGGCAAAGTTTCACGTTGCCCTGATGGATGACTGACAGAGGACTGAGCTTAGACAATTCTGCTGGCTTGAAAGTGGAGGCCATGAAGCCTGTAGCTTGTCAGACATTAGTGTCTGAATCCAGGAGTTACAAAGAATCATCATCTTTTCTATGGCTCATTTCTGTCATTACTAATTTTCTAGCCATAAAGCTAACTTCTTCACTATACAATCTTTTGGATCATTTCTATATTTCTTATCAAAAAACTCTCCTACATAAGTTTCTCCACAGTCATAGAACACGATTTTACGAGACATCAATTGTCTTTTAAAAGAGATATCAAATAAAACTTCAAAATATATCCTTCTGTCTTTTCAATCTTTTGCAATTCAAGGAAATATTTCTACTTAAATCAGTTCAGCCGTCACATATTCATATCTCTTGATCATCATTGCTCCCCTGTGCCTGATATTCTGTAGTGGGTTACCATCTTCTGCTACCATATTTGCAAACTCTGCCTAAGTTGTGGCATCTGCCCTCAGCCTCCTTCATGAACACTTTCTCAGGCACTCAGGCAAAACCCCTCATTAATATTTGGATTATTAATTTACATTCTTATCTGTCTCACATTGCACACTGTCATTTCTTGCTGACTGACTCTATGACACCTTACTCAGCCACCTTCAGCTCTTCTTCACTTTCCAAATTCATATTCTTATGTATAAAGAGCCAAACAGTAACATGACAGTTGGTAGAATTGCTCTCCTCCCTGGGACAACGAGTGTGTCAGCACTGCAGAATTCAGAGACTCAAAGGCCAAAGGCAGCTTTGTGAGTAACTGAAGTGATTGACCAGACAACAAAGAAACTGTCCAAAAGCAAAGGATACAAGAGCAGCCATTTCATATTTGTTCAAAGCTTGAGCCTAATATTAATTACATGAATACTACATTAATTTTGGCTACTGGCTTTACAAAGGAAAAATCTCTCAATGTACTTATTTGGTCGCTCATGCACAGACCACTGGAGACTATCAAAGAGAAGTGAAAACTGGAACCTTTCTGTCCTTTGCAGTGCAGAACAAAATTCTTCAAGTTGTTCTCTAACATTTGCCAATGCATCAAACAAAAGTGCTGAAGAAAATTTGGGGTAGAAGTTGTGATTCAAGCCAGGTACCCTCATTGTAATGGCAAGAAAAAGATACATGCCTCATGAACAGAGATGTCTGAAAAAGGACAAATGTTTATGGAGGTGGAAAGGCATGAGGAGAAGAGGGAGAAAAACATAACTCCCTTCAGCCAGTTTTTGCATTTAAAACTACAGTTTCTTGAGGGAAATAAAAATTACATCTCAATTCCACAGATGACAACATTCAGAACTAGCAGAGTTTTAAGGTATGTATTTTAAAGAGGTAATTCTTTGGTGCCCAAGTTTGTTGTGCAAATCATGTCCAGGCTCAATGGCACAGCTGTTTTATCACCTAGTAATTAGAGGTACTGCCCAAAAATTATCTCCTTTGCTTATCTCCTTGGCTAAAACTTCCTCTCATCTCATAAGAAAGCAGATGAAACTGGACAATGGCACTTCGTAGCCCTACTTTGTGATCAGGCAACATTGTGCTGTGTAGTGACACTTGTGTCAATTGGAGGGAAATCTTTGGGGGTTCCAGAGTCCAGCAGTCAACCAAATTCTTGATAGTTCCTCAGAATTTTGTCAACTTTGTAAATAGTGAGTGAATGTGAGAACCAAGCTCCCAGCACCTGTGTGAGAAGAGATTTCCTTTGTGTCAACCTAAAGCCCACAAAGCACTGTAAGAAGCACCTGGGAGAGTAAAAGGTTCCCAGATGGCAAGCTGTTTACCTCTCTGGTAAACAATATCTCTTGATGATGCTCTAGCAACATCCACAGTTCTATTATGGGAAAAAAAACTAATATATTAAACAAATGTCACTGCTGGCCCTGATCTAATCCATTATGATCATGGTACAGTACTACTCCTTGTAGGATTTTCTTTTATGATTTCCCAAGTTCTTGTGATAGGCATTTCCTCCTTTATATGGACAAACAGCATCATAAGCTCAGAGTTCCTACTGCCACTACTGTTTCTCTAAACTCAGAGATACTATTGTCACTACTGTTTCCCTTATTCTTTCCCTCCTAGACTTCATCCCAAACCATTTGACAGTCTTACAGATTGCAAGGACAAAGGAAAGATTGCATAAGTTCAAGCTGCAAGAAGCAGAGGAAATGCCATAGAGGAAGGAACTCCAAAGGAAGGGAACAAGGAGCTGCTGTCAATGGAAGCACTGTTCTGGAAAGATGTAAGCGTGGTAATGATTAGCCTGCAGCCATGAGCTAAAAAAATATTCTTACAAGGTTCTGGTATGAGCCATGAATTTTGTCATGTGAATATCCCCAACAGTACGAAAGGTAAATGTTAAATTTCTTCATAGATATTAGTCACATGAACATAAACACAGGGCAAATGTTGCAAAAAGGTAAGTGTCTTGATCTGAAATCAAGAAAAGGCTCCAAACAATAAGATGAACACATAGAAACTCAGATTTCTCAACAGTATCAAGGATCAATCCGTTGTTCTTTCAATATTCAAATGTTTTGAAGTGCACAAATGCACTAGGGCTATCCCTGCTCTCTAAAGTGACATAAAAGTAACTTCCTAGATCTGGGTAATCTTGTGTTCAAATTTGATCTACCATACAGTGCCTTTGCCCTTCAAATCATCACTTGCTCTCTGATTAATAATTTAAATACTGTTCCCTAGGGAAAAAAGAAATTATAGTCCTACTTGCTCATGCTGTTCATTGGTAAACACATTATGCTAGTCTTACAAAGTCAGCTTGAGGTGTTTATTTAAAACACTTAAGGGACAAAGGCTTCAATTGAGGTTGTCCATTCACGTACACAGATGCAACAAAAAAGACATAGTGTTGTGCAAATAGCAGAGTCTTTATTTGTATTCCTTACATTTAATATTGCTATATAATCAGTTCATGTAGAGGTGTTCTTAATTTATAGCAAGCAAAGGTATTTACCCTAAATCCAACTAGTGACTTGGATCCTAGGGACCTGGTTTGAGACATGCTACATCTAAAGAGTATTGTATAGGGACTGACTTAGGCAAGGTTTTTTTATTAATTCCCCACTCAGATTCACAAGTAAAGGAATGATAACATTATCAAAACTTCAGGACAGTTTTGGTCCTTACCAGGAGAAAGGTTGGAAAGGAAGTGTTGCACTTTCTTCTCCTCTCTGCACTAAACATAGCACTAGCTTTTGAACATGTTTCAAACAAAGCCTTTTTCAGACTGAGATGAAAATGTGTCAGTTCTTCTGCATCACCAACTGATAAATAGGTCAAAAGTACTCTCGCTTCATGTCAAAGCAAAGGCATCTTAAGTTACTCACGATTTTTAAATTACAAAGACAAATTTATCTATGATGATGCCAGCTATCCATGATATGCCTGCTTCATGCAGTTCCCTTACTATTTTCCAGTCAATAATATTGATCAGCTGCCAGAACTACTTAGTCTCTTTCCTTCTTAAGCTCATCATTACATCACTACCAAACTGTCTTTAATACTTTTGTGACAAAGCCCAGTGTACCAAAAGCTGGAAGCAGTCAGCTGAACTTCACTGTTGTTTTGCTTTGAAAGCTCACTTTTACTAGAAGAGGTGAGACAGACCTTTACCAATACAACTGTGACAGAACTATGCCCCGTCTCAGTTTTCAAACTGATTGAGACAAAGATGACTTTGGTCAAAGAGCAATTACATGTGTGTGTGGGTGGATGTGTGTGTGTTTGTGAAAGATGTATCAGAAGCAAATGAAAATGACAAAAGACAGCCAATTATAGTTTGTACTGTGTTCAGGTAAATCCATGCTGCAGTGAGAGAGGATTAATGAATCCCAGTACATCCACCTCATACAGGTATAAGAAATTTTCAATGTTACTTTATTATATGTCATGGGCTGTTACTAGAAAAGCATAATATTAGGCTAGGAAAAGCCCTGCAGGCTGAGACTTTCTAGAAAAAGATAGACTACATAGAGGATGAACCATCTGCTTGCTTAGTAGAGATCCACACCAAGAGCTGCATTAAAGTAGTTTTAGATTTTATAGCTAAAGAGAAATGAAAAGCAGTGTACTACAGCAGGACATACTGAAATATCTCTTGATCAGGGCTTGAAACCCTGCAGGAAAATAGGTAAAGATTCAGAATGCTGCCTGTCCTCTGGCTCTGTCCAAATTAATTGCAAACTCCTGTTGATTTCAATAGGATGGGGTTGTCCGAGGGCAGCAGAGGAGCAAACCATTGAAGATAATAGCCTGGCTTATAGACAGAAATGAATAAAACTTTAGATTAATATCTGTCCTCAAATAGTTTAAGCTGGATTTGTCCAGAAACACTGTTAGTGCTAGGAACCTTTTACATCCATTAAAGGTCACATCATAACATTGTAGTTACCTCTTTTAGCATTACATCAGATTAGCATTTGTAGTTCACATTCATAGAAAGTGACATTAATTTATAGGAAGCTGAAGTATTACTCACAAATACATGATCTGACTGGAGCACAACAATCTCTCTGAGGTAACACATAGTTTGTAAGATGAATATTTCTCAGAAAAGAGAATGAACATTATCAGCAAAACAGTAATCTTATTAAACAGACATTATAACCCTATTTTTATTTCTATGCGTGGTACATTACAGTTTTTTTAGGAGAAAGATTAGGAAATTGATTGCTTTGGTATTTATGCTCAACAAGATAGAAAAGCATCAGGTCACTTGAAATCTCAAATGAAAATCATCCAAAAGCTATTACCCACAGTAAATTTCAATTACCTCTCTGATCATATTATGTCTGTCACAACTATCAATGATCCATCAAACAACATTCATGTACATGTAAGAATCACAAGATGGTACGTAAGGCGGAAATTCTGTGCAGGTCATTTCAAAATTCTGACTCCTGGGGTTACAAGATGAGCTGTGTTTTTCTTTACACAATATGTTTTCTCTTGTGATGTATACACACAGATGGCAACACTGTGAAACAGCTTCCTACTGTTGTAGGCAGTATCTCAATCCACGAGGACTTTAGCAAGGCTTCTCATCAAGTGGTGTGTAATGCTGAGGAGCATGAAGTTTTTGCAGATTCTCCCACCACCCAACACACCCTCCAAAAAGTTTTCTTTAAGGCTGTCCTAATCTGACTGTCCTGCAGTTTAATACAAAGGCAGTAATGTCCTTCTGGTAATGTACTGGGACAGCATAACCCTATTTCACTATATGTCATATAGGTCAATATATGGATGCTATAGGGCTTCTAAAAGAAAATAATTTACTAAAAGAAACTAATTTACCACACATGTATTTAGACAAGCATTTAACTTCTTTTAGTTTAAAGAGTGTCCTTTTATAAGACCAAATCTCCTGCTGTCATGGCCTCATTTCCTCTGTCAGTCAGCTTCATACTGCTCATCATTACCGTTTTACTCCACTCTGATGGCTCACAGGGACTGTAAAGCTGATGTAAATTAACCTTATTTCTACCCCGAAGTTTTTTTCTTTGCAGTAAATGAGAATTGGGCCCATTCTATCTTTTCTCTCTTCATACTCACAGAACCTGACTTTGGATGTTACAAACTTCATATAAGGTTTGAATATTTTGAACACTAAATGAAATTACATAGAATTTTAGAGGTAAATACTTGCTAGGAAACAGGATCCCAGAAAAGTTGCTGGAAAAGTAACTCCAGGAATAAGGTAAAGATAATTAGATTTACTGCTCAGTTGTGCATTTTAATGGGATTTTTCTTTTTATTTTTGCTTTCATTACTTTAGAATTCATTATATAAATATTATTTAAAAATAAAAACAAGCACTGAATATCAGATCTCAACTATAGTTCTGGATACTGGAATAAAATTACAGGGATTACAAGAAGATATGGATGTCCACTCTTCCAAACTGGACATTCACAGGTTATTTGTGAACTATCACTCTGATACCACCTGTGAAACAAGCAGGGCCATCTCTGTCTAAGGCTCACATAGGTCTTCTTTCTGTCTATTTGGAGGACATATTACCTTGCCCTGAGCAGCACAGAGGCATGCAAATCAAGATATTTCTGCTGATAAGTAACATGATAAACAGATATATTTTACATGATAAAATAAGTGGTGAAAATCTTTTCATTGTTACATTTTCTTTACGGGTGTGTGCCATGGTTACTTCACCACAATACTAAGTCTTTGAATTTATGTTCACAGTTGCTGGGTCACAACCCAATGGAATCTTCAGAACCACAGTGCTGCATCTTTAGGCCAAGTTCTTTTCATTATGATTCAGGGTAAAACTGCAAGAAAATATGTTGCATCTACTTCTCTACAAATGATCCAGAAAATTATTTAGACACTTAGAACTCTGCCTGACACAATTGCTGCCTTGCAAAACATAGGGAAGTAGAAGTGTTTAGTTGGAACTATATTTTATTGTACACTGAAATCATATATGTAAAAAATTAAAAGGGATGGCTTCTGACTGCATGCTCATATTAGAATAATTTCACAGTTGGTCTGATTTATTCTCAGGGAGAAGAAAACATTGGCAACAAGCCACAATTTATTTACTGTGCTTACACCAGAAGTCACTATAACATTTTTAGTATGTCCCTTAGGACATACTAAAATAAAATCTATTTTATTTCTACTCTTCTCCTTTTTTTTTCTTTCTCTTCCTGCAAATTTTAGAAAGGACATTCTATGAAAGGATGTGACTCAGCCTGTCTCTTTTATCATTTTTCCAATTCATTCCTTTAGGGATTAAGAGTTCTCACAGAAATGTTGCACTGGAACAACCTTTAAGCACGATGTAGAAAAAGTGCCAGCACTGAGACAGAATTTAGGCAATATGCTGGTTGATTCTAATGGGGATGGACCAATCTTGAGAACAACTGAGGTCATTGCAACTTGCATTGACCTTAATTGAATACAAACCTTGAGTCTGTAAATAGTAGTCTTCATACTTCCCTAAATATATCTTATCTTAGCATTAGAACGTAATCCAAGCAGCTGGTTCCCTAAATGCTTCACTGGCACAAATGAAGCAATTACCTTTGACACAAATAACCTGAACAAATTGGATTACAATAGACCCTTTCACTCACAACACCACACAGACTATGTCAAGATATGAATAGCACTTCATCAGTTTATCTTCACTCAGAATTGAGCTTTTTCTGTATGCGTACTTCATCTCTAAATTCCACACTAAGAATATATTGATTTTCTCCATGTCAAGAACTCCTGAACTCCTGCAAAATCTATATTATACCTGAACATCCATGTAGATTTAAATTAGTGCTTTATCTATGACCTTAAGTCCAGCAGGTTTTATCTCCATTTCCTCTGCACTATCTTCCAAGTCTGTCACATAATGCATTTCCTCATTACCAGCTCATCAGATATCCGTGATAGCCACATTTTCCATTGTTGAAGCAAAACCAGTTTCTACTAATTTTCCCACTTCTGCTTAACCACTACATAGTCCTGTAGAACTTGCTCTAAAAAGAAATTAAATTCAGATGTTTCTTCAGTGGTCCATAAGCATTATTTACATCTTTTTTGCCAAAGTTAAAAGATAGAAATTTGTCATTCCCCACATCTTAATTCCTTCGTTTTAGCCTGAGATTGGACCTTTGAACTGTGGGGATTCCCTGAGCTATGGTACCTTTTTTTCCTCAGAGCCACCAGTGTAATAGGAGACAGAGACAACTTTTTTTTTTTTTTTTTTTTTTTAATAGAAAGCATTACTACAAAAAATCAGGTGGGGCTGATGATACCAAACAACATAGTAGCTATGCTTCTGCTCCACATTTCAGTTTCATTCTTCCTAAAGATTTCCTTGGGCTAGAAAATTACATGAGGATTTCTCATAATTAATTCACATACTTGTTTTTGCCCTGATAAGACCTTACTCCTCTTGAAGCATTTCAAAATATAAGGTAGCTGCTCTGAAGAAGGGCATCTTGGCTTAGTTATGCTTTTGTTTTATGGTGCTTTATAGGTCTTTTATAATCCTGACTGAAAGAGAATACAAATGCTAATGAACCCTGCACTGTGACATAGAAAAATCAAAATATAAAATTACTGTCATATAGCTTTCACTTTCAATTTTAGGGGAGATTTTTTTCTTATGTATAAGACAAACTGAACCATTTCTGAAACCAATTATGATATGGAATTTTTTTAAATATCCAATATTCCAATATCTCCAGTATGTTACCATGACACAAAAAGCTGCTACTAACCTTGTGCCATACCAATTACTGAAGAAAAATATTTAATCCAGCATAACTGTGGGCATGCAGGCTACAAAGAGGCCTTTTTGCCTGTAAGGTCATCATTTAAAGAGGAGCCAATACTAAACCAGGTCTTTGTTCATGGCAAGAGAACATGCTCTAATCACAGGATGACCTATGAACACAACATAAACACAAAGAAGTCAAATCACCTCAGATTTTCTACTATGTAAGTCTTCTGTCATCTGCCACAGAATCAATATAGTGCTGGCCTTTCTCTTTTGGGCTAGCTCATCTAATGACTAAGGGTAAAAAAGGAAAACATTTTCTTTACTACAAGGCCCAAAAAAATTATACCTGACAGCCTCACATCAAAGTAACAGCAAAACACAACTCATGCAGAGTTGATCTTTTTTCAGATGCAGCTTTGCAGAAAAGGACTTGGGGTCCTGCAACGTGCCCTTGCTCCAAATACAGCAAACAGTATCCCAGGCTACATTAGATAAAGTATTCCCAGCAGATCCTCTCTACTCAACAGTGGTGAGACCAGACTTGGTATGCTGTGTCCAGTTCTGGGCCCCTCAGCACAAGAGAGAGGTGAACATATTGGACAGAGTCCAGCAAAGGGGCTACTGCTAAGGGAGACACTGGAGCATCTTTCCTATGAAGATAGGCTGAGACAGGTGGCACTGTTCAGCCTGGAGAAGACTCAAGGGCATCTTATAATGTATAAATGCATGAAAGGATGTGCAAGGAGTACACAAGGCAAGCTCTGTCAGTGGGGTACTCAGTGGGACACGGTGACAAGAGGTGCCCAGGTGATGGGCACAAACTGAAGCAGAGGAAGTTTCCCCAGAACAGTAGGAAACACTTTTTCATTGCGGGGGTAACTGAGTACTTACACAGGTTGCCCATAGAAGTGGTGGAGTCTCCCTCCCCAGAAACATTCATAAGCCAGCCTGAGCATGACCATCAGCAACCGGTTCCCAGCGACTTGAGCCAGGAGGCTGTTCCTAGAGATGTTCATCTAGAGATGAACTCTAGAGGTCCTTTTCATCTTCAACCATTCTAGCTCAGGTTTTAGCTCATTAACAGAGATGGTGATGGATATGCCACTTCTCAGCATCACAACCATCAGTCTTGGTTTCAGTCTCACCAGCAGTTTAATCACCATAAGAAATTGATTAACCACTGACAACTCCTTTTAACATCTTCCTCTGACAACTCTAAACATTTTATGACTCAATATCCAAAATGTGAGCTTATGCTGATTGTTAAAGGAGTATGAAACAGGCACTGTAAAAGAAATAAAAGCAGGTTTTGTCACTTTGTACGGTCATAACATTGAAAATATGGCTATTCCCTGCAGAAGAACTCATGACTTTATCATTATTACAAGTTGCAGACTAAGTCTTAGAGAAAGATAAACTGACCCATACCAAAAGAGCTGGCAGAGCCATCATGCATTGAAACCTATATCTAATGCTGGTTTCATTGAGAGCACAGTGATTGTTACTCCATAGACCTACATTTTGCCTTCAGTGATTTGTCTGCTTTATTCACACTCTTCCTTTGTGAGGGAAAGTTGCATCCAATAACATAAGCAGTTGCACTGCACTTTGCTTTTGAAGCTGGCAGTGGCTATGACAAATGATGGATAGGAGCACGTTATAGCACTAGAATAAGTTAAGTCCTTAACAGAGGTGATTATCAGTCTCATCCTGGCTTTTCCTAAACAGCATTGACTTCATACTTCAAAAACACTTTAGCAATGCATCTGCACTTAGTCAAATTTGCATTTGGGAGCTGTTTTTAAATACAAGATTAGAAGCAATTGTAACTTCAGCATATGGAAGGCACAGGCAAGTACAGGGTGCTACTTTTAGTTTCCATTTTTTAGCATCCAGGACTACTAAGATGTATAAGCGAGAAAAAAACATTTGAGCTACTGCATAACTTTCCATCAAGTCAAAACCAGAAAAAAAAAGGTCCTGACACATTTACCTTTTGCAGAAATGTTTTGGAGAGGTGTGCTAAAGCTACTGACAGTGTTGTTAGGATGGTTTCCATGGCCCACAGTGGGATTTCTGTTCAACAGCAGCCTTCTCCCCACAATGCAAGACCTTCAACCACTGTGCCACACACTGCATACTGCAGGCTCAAGCAATTTGGCTGAATGACAGCTAAGCAGCCTCAAGTCTCATTCCACTTCGCCAAGAAAGGAGGATAGCTTAGGTAGTAATGTTTTGAGAGAACTTACTGAACCCAGGAGAACATGAGCCTTCCACAAGCAGGTATCAGCCCAAATCACTGTGACTACTACGTATGTGGAGTCTCAGAAAAACACAGGAGGGAAAAGTTTTTTAAAATTTAATTTCACTCTATAATAGGATGAAACAAAAAATTCCAGTTTCTCTGTTTCCATGGCATTGAACGGCTATTTCTAGCTATTTTTATTTCCCAGAGATTGCAAATCAGATGGGGCTGGATCCTCCTAAGGTTACTGGCAGAAGTGCTCAGCAAACAATTATCATCAATCCTGGCTGACCAGGGAGCTCCCAGTTGACTGCCAGTTAGCAAATGGGATACCCATCTATAAGAAGTGTTGGAAAGAGGATTTGGAGACCTATGGATCATTCAGTGTCACCTCAGTACCAGGGAAAGTCATGGAGCATACCACCTTTAGTGCCATCATGCAGGTTGTATGGGACAACCAGGGGATCAGACCCAGCCAGAAGGGGTTTAAGAAGTGCAGGTTCTGTTTGGCCAACCTGATCTCCATCTATGATGAGGTGATCAGCTTAATGGACAAGGGACAGATTGTGGATGTTGTTTACCTCGACTTCAGAAACCTTTTCTACAAAATTCTCCTGGAGAAACTGGCTGCTTATGGCTTGGTTAGGTCCACTTTTTGCTGGGTGAAAAAAAAACAGCTGAATGACCAAGCCTAGAGCTGATGGTGAATGCAGCAACATCCAGTTGGTGGCCTGTCCCCAGGGCTTTATCCATGATCTGGACAAGGTGATCAAGTGCACTGTGAGTCAGTTTGCAGGCAGCACATAAAGTTTGGTGGGAGTGTTGATTGGTTGGAGGGCAGAGGGATCAGAACAGGATGGTTCAATGGGCTGAGGCCAATTACATGAACTTCAACAAGGTCAAGTGCCAGGTTATGCTCTTGGTCACAACAACCGCAAGCAGAAACACAGGCTGGGTGTTGGAAAGCTGCCTGGCAGAAAAGGACCTGGGGTTGCTGTCAACAGCCACTGAACATGAGCCAGGGTGTGCCCAGAAGGCCAAGAAGGCCAATGGTAGCCTGGCTTGGATTAGTAACAGTGTGTCCATCAGGACCAGGGCAGTGATTGTGCCCCTGCACTCAGCACTGGTGAGTGCTGTGTTCAGTTTGGACACCTCCCAACAAGAAAGACATTGAGGTGCTGGAGTGTGTCCTGGAAAGGGCAACAGAGCTGGGGAAGGGTCTGGAGCACAGGTCTGATGAGCATTTGAGGGAGCTGGGTGTGTTTAACCTGGAGAGAATAAGGTTGAGGGGAGACCTTATCAACTACCTGAAAGGAGGCTGTAGTGAGGTGGGGGTCTTCTCCCAAGTAACAATCAACAGGACGAGACAAAAATGCCTCAAGTTGTACCAGGGAAGGTTTGGATCTAATACAAGGAAAAATTTCTTCACCAAAAGGATTGTCAAGCATTGGAACAGGCTTCCCAAGGAAGTGGTTGAGACATCATCCCTGGACATATTTCAAAAGATGTGTAGACATGGCACTTATCCATGCTTTAGGGGTGGACTTGGCAGTGTTAGGTTAGTGGTTGGACTTTATGCTCTTAGAGGCCAATCTAAATGATTCTCTGAAACTTTTGTGCTTGAAATAGACAAAACAGTTTCAGTTAACATCTGATAAGGCTGATAGTCAGATAACATTTAAAACACAGGGACTCTTGGCCCTTTCTTGTATGGCTGATCAACAGAATTGGATAGAAATGCCTATAAGCCGGAGTTTCAAGATTCTCCTTGTTTATCTTTGCAAGCATGGTCAATACAGTGAGAATGATTCCTCCTTCTTTTGTGGTTTGTACTACATTGTATACTAAGATGTAGATTTGGTTTTTTTTAATTTACTGGGAAGTCCTATACCTTTTGTCATGATATTTACTTTCTTTGGAGATGATAAATGTCTCTGCCTTAGACCTCTTATGATTGGTTACTTGTCTTTCCACAATGTGAGCAGATTGACAATGACACAGTCTTACAAGGTTGCTCTTCTCACTAAATCAGTGTGTGGGAAGCGTGTCAGAATCAACAGCCAGCAATATGTTCTTGTGTTGGTTTCCTTCTGTCGTGTACACTCATATTTAGAATACAGATAGGGTTTATTATGCTTCAGTTGGACTTTATGCACACGTTCACAGGGGTCACTAGTGAGTATGTAAAACCAACACAGATTACGTCTTTGACATAGTGCAAAATGCCATAAAAGTGTATTTTTGCAGAGATTTTCTGGGAAAAGTTTGAAATAGTTTATGGAGGCATCCACAAAATAAGGACCACAAACAGGGCTTCAGAATTAAGATCAAAACTCTGAGAAGTGTGACATTTTTACGCAATGGTGGCTTCCAACACAGACATACGCAGTGATTTTCAAAGCTGAGAGTCTTCTTCCATTTTCTTCAAAGGATTCTACTTTATGCTCAACACAAAAAATTTATCCAACTACAGACTCCTACTTTTGACAATTCTTGGCTAAACTATTACAACAGAAATTCAGCTGGGCTGAACAATTTCCTTAATTTAGATAGAGCTTAATTTGGATAGATTTTATCTTCAATATCTCAATAATAATAATGTGCAAAAATTTGTCTAGAGACAGGAAAGAATATTTTCAATGACATATCATTATTCTTTCCCTAGTTATAGTACTTGAAGCACCAAATCTCTCCAGACTTTCTCAACAGCCTCTTTTTAGCAAAATTCTTTGTATCTTCAAGGGACCATTTGGAGTAAGACAACTGCCTTTCTTGACTCAGTCTGCTTCCTACGTGACGCTTTGCTCTCACCTGAGCTAGCTTCAAGAGAGCAAAATTTTAACATTCTGAAAGAGAATTCTGTATTTAAGATAAATAGATGAACAGAAAGTTCAAGTTGAAGTTTCTTGCAGGATAAATACATTTCTAGGAGCTTTGAGGGTTAACTTTGTTATTTAAACACAGAGTGCCTTAGAAGAGGTTATGATTGGCACCACTCATATTCTTAAGCATCACTAAGTTAGATGCAGGTAGATATTTAGTCAGCAAGTGTTCACAACAACTTAAGCCGTGCAAATATCAGAGCTTAACTCAAATCATCTTTCACAACAATCTAAAATAGACTGGTTAAATCTACACTGAATCACACAAGGAAAACTTGGAAATTCTCTTCTGTTGATAGGCCAAAAGAGGTGAAAAATTCCAGTAAAAGGACAGCTGCAATTTTTTTTTTTTATGAGGATTACATCTTTAGCCACCAGAACATCTGCCAAGTAAATGTGTCTCTGCCTTGGTAAGCTGTTGTTTCTCTCTTCAGAATAGGGCCTTGTAGTACTGGGACCATACTTTCAGTGGTTGCTCTCTCGTTGCTTCCAGCATAGACCTCAACATTAAGGCTGTTGCTAGCAAAAAATTGGCCCTTGGTATTTTGAGCAAGAATCTCGCCTTGATCAATAAAAAGCAAAGCAAATTGCTCTCACTGCACCCCAGTGAGACAGTCTGCCAGACATGCAAACTGTGCTTTTCTCAAACACCTACACATAGTTACAGATTTACTCAGTTCTCTGGGTAATCAAAATAAAGAGTCTTTCATGAGAAAATTCTGTCTGGAGGAATTTTTGCTATATTGATCAACACAGATAAAGGCAGAAAAGATTTATCTAATGTCTCATGGTGGTCAGGTAATGAGGTTGCCTTCTTCTGTCCTGTTCTTGAAGAAATATTCCCACAATAACAAATGTGCTATAAAGACAGGGAGAATTAATCCTAGTTGAAAGATAGACTGGTAGGTTCCATGCTCTTTCAAGGAGAAAACAGTTCTTAAATTGGTTCAGTTGAACCAAAACCTTGCCTTTGAAGCCAACAGATGTAGATATGAACTCCCAGCTCTTTGATCCGTTTGAAATGAAATAGGCAGATAGACAGTGAATACATTCTTATTTTTAGAACATTTCTTCAGAAAGTTAGAAAAATTTCTGTGTCCTTTTAAGTTACCAAACTCTCCAACAGTACCTGCTAATGGGATACTTTAGTTAAACTGGGACAAGAACAAGCCCTGCCAGACAGCTTATCCTTCTGCTCAAACTTTAATTAAAGGGAAAAGACACTTTTATGGCATTTAGGACTTAAAGTTATAGAAGTCAGTTACAGTGCTAGTTATGAGACAGGTACTTGTTCTTTTGAGAGCACCAACAATGTTGTCCTTGTACTAGTTTAAAGGACTTCTTATTGGAGCCCAGCAAGAGTAAATCACATTCCAACCTGCATAGTCTACGGCACATTCAGCTATAGGGTGCCTTACACTGCCTTTGAGCCCAGGCAGACACCAAGTAAAATGCAAGTTTGTTTGATTTCATTAAAACTATTTCATAGGTCCCAGTCTGTGATTCTTTGGAACACCACTGAGACAATTACAGAGAATTGTCAGTCAAGTTCCTTCCATGTAGCCTGGTTGTTCAGGCAATGTGCTAACCATTGGAACAAGTCTGACCATAATGTACATAATAAAGTACTAAATAATTAAACAGGTCACTCAAATAGATATTATGATTCACAGTGTATGGAATAAAAATACAAATTAACAGACTATATTGTAGTTTTACCATTTCAGCCATATTTAAGCCATCTCACTCATGAGCTGCTCACAAATATTGCAGGCTGTTTTCTTTTATTCATCAGTCAAGAATGTTGTGTGTCTAGTAGAAAAATAAAAGAGGGAAGAAGGATGAAGTCATAAAACCACAGAAGGGAGGTAGCAAGCAACCTTAAAGATTGTCTAGTTCCAATCTCCCTGCTATGGGCAGGAACACTTCTCACTAGACCAGGTGACTCAGAGCTCATCCAACCCATTCCTGAACACTTCCAGGGATGGGGCATCTGCAACTACTCTGCCACGAATAAGAGTCCAGAGCAGATGTAAACGAAAGACTGGGTGGACCCACAGGACCACACCCCCTTCACAGTGTCTTTCGGAAAAAAAAAAAAAATAGAAAAGGGAGAGGGTATTTTCTCCTCGGCCTTTTGAAATCGTGTTGCTCAGTTCTGATGTATGATATGATAGAGACAGTCTTATTTTCCAATCAAAATCTCACTGGAGAGTCTGAAGTACTCCATAAGATCAAGAAGCAATATTAAACTTGTATCCAGACATCTACTAATCTTTCTATAGAGTAGGGCAGCAGCTACAAGATAAGTTTTAGCAAACCAAGAGAAACTGAAGATGTGGGAAACATCCAAAAACTCTGTAGGTAAAAGGTGTTGACATCTCCAATTATAAAATTGGTGCATGAAAGAAGCAACTGGCTGGAAGGAAGACATTGCCTTCCTTGCAAGGTGAGTGGCCAATATTGGTGCATACAGATTTGCAGAATAGCTGAGGTTGGAAGGATATCCAGAAAGCAGAGCAGCTCATCTAAGTGCAATCCATCTACTTATGCCTGAAAAATACATATATGCTTTTCTGAGAGGATTGAGGCTACACAGAACTGCCCACAGTAGGCAGAGATGAGCAAGACAGTACCGAAGATCTTACATATCTGTTACTCTGCTGCTGGTATTCTGGGCATATTTTTCCTGCAATTGCATTCTCATTCACTTCCACCAACATCTAAGGAGCCTCTTAGCCCTCATATGGACATAAAATGCCCTGCTGAAAAGTTGTTCAAGGTAATGGTCGAACAGTGTTCTATTGAAAGATTAAGATCAGGAGTGCCTTTTCACCAACCAGTAGTATTATTTCAAGCCAAAACACATCCAGTCTTTTCAATATAGGAACAATCCCACACTGAAGTAAAAAAAATGCAATTTTAACCTATTCAGAACACATTTTTATGTGACAGAATGAATAAATTTCTGCTGGGTGTCAACAGAACATCACAGCTCTTTTTTCTTGAGTTGTCAACTAGAAACTGCTGAAACAAATTCCCGAGCACCCAGGTTATGCAGCTCCTGACTTACAATGATGAGGTAGACATGAAAAAACCACAATCAAACATATCATTAGCAATGGCAATGTCATCTTGTATCTTCTAGAAAGAACATAAAAGGTAAATACAGCAGAACCTTTCAAAGTAACACCCTTTTAGAACTTTCTGACAGTGAAGCCAAGGCAATATTGGACTTCAGAACCCAGATCAAAGCTGTATTTTATGAAGCACTGACGTCCCAAAAAAACAATGGAAAAGTTCTTATTACCTTTGGTAGGACCACAATGCTTGCCTCTAAACACCACCTGCAAACAGTCATGAGATTTGAGCTGTGGTTCGTTCCCACCTTCTCTCCAGAAGTTTCCTAAAGGCGTGCATGAAGTCTGGGAAGTTCATTGCATAGGCCTCTGCCTCAGCATCTTTTATATACACACAAGCTGATCTTCCAGGCAAGCTTCCTCGTGTCCTGATGTATACATGTATGATGCACCTTCATCTTTTAGTCATAAAAATTCATCATATACCTAAAAGGTATTCATCATATACTATAAAAGGGATTTTATGCTTTTTTCCACTTATTACGGGGTCTTAAGATATCCTGCTTAATTTTCCACTAAACTGGCATACATCTTATTTACTTTGAACGATATAAGCAATGTATTATAAGTATTTTTACTGTCAAATAATTCAAATGATTGTCACTATGTGCCACTAAACTGAGGCTGCTTTTAATATACTCTAAATCTCTTTCACATAAAAGCGTTGTGTGTTACTTTTCAACTTCCAAGACAAGTCATCATTCTGTGTCAAGGGCTGGTTCATTTATTTTCCTCTAGTACTTTCTAGAATTATTTGGGAAAAAAATCCTGATTCCCATCCACACTGTTATTATTCTGTCTCACCAATGTTCTGCCACAGTCTGTTGGCAAAATTGCTCTGAGAAAAAGGTACATTGTGTTTATACAAACATTGAGAAAGGAACTGTATTTCAGGTCAGGGAAACAGCAAAAGGCATTCCTCTAGATATAAGAAGTCGTAAGGTAGATTCAAGGTATCCCAACCAAAAATCCATGTTTTGTCATTCTCACATATGCCGTAGGGTCACTATGTGTCACTGAGAGGAATGAAAGTGATATTATACATGTCTTTTATTTTTTGGACCTGTGGTTTTAAAGCTTACTGCAGTGTCTGACAATGACTTCACAATGACAATGACTTCACAATGAGTGAAGCCAGACTCAAGCCAGGACTGGCAGAATAATTTAAATATTTAAATCAAGAAATGTTAGGCATGAACCATAATTCCTTATGAGATCTTTTGATGTTTTATACTTAATAACTAGAACCAAGAAAGCAAAATCTGGCACAAACAAGAACATTCTATATAAAAACAAGAAGGGTTCTTGTCAGTGTAGATTAAAAAGAACACAGATACCAATGCTTCTCTATTTCTCAGAATGAGAGGAAGCTACATGAGGCCTCTCAGGCAATAAAAACAGGAGAGGTACCTTCTAAAATAAGAATTCAAGCTTCAATAAAGGAAGTGAATGTCAGTGGTTCAGTTGGACAGACAACACCCAATAAGTTTTAATTCTGACAGACTGGATCCTTGGCCAGCTCCCTTCACTCTCTCATGGCAACACAAACTTTTTTAACTAAATGAAACAGAGATTCTCTTACAGACAAATGAATTTACAGGTAACTAATACTCGGGGCTTATTTACATTGATATATATCTGTGTGTGTCCATTTCTGTGCCTGCACAAATTTTGTAGTTCTGATCAAAACCCACAGTATAGTGCAAATCTCAAAAGTTCATCACCTCATGAGCAGGGCTAGCAAAAGAAAACACACCATTAGAGTCCTCATTGTAAGAAAAAGAAGTTGCATGGACTCCCTTTTCACTAGGCATCTGTGAATCTAACATCAGATACACAGCCTATACCACTGCACAGATAACACCCAGAAGAAACCAGGTTTTCTTCAATCCCCTGTTCATAAAACTTGTCTGATTTGGTGATTAAATACAGCCCATTACTTGATTTATCCATTACAGAGTCAATATCACTGCCAGACAGAGGGCTATTTTGTCGATATATTCCAGGCAAATTACAGAAGAACCCAGTGTTAACTGCCGACAAAGACCCAGAGTATGTGGTTCTCACCTCCTGAGTGTCCATCATCAAATGGATAAACATTCCAGACCTCAAGAAAAGCTCAGTGAAGACTAATGCAAACTTATGTAGCAGTAAAAGGATCCACTTAAATATGTGAAGTCCTTTAAAAGTAGGCTTTATTTTTCATGATGCTCTTGCCACCTGTAAGCTGCCATCGAGCAGTTCTATGAAGTATATCAGATTTCTCACAGGTCTGCAACAAAGATATTAAAGAAACCTGCTTGTGCTCATAAGGTGGTCTGAATTAGATAAGGAATAAAGCATTGTTTGTAGTGCTCTTACTAGGCTCAATGACTCACTCAGCATCTTCAAACAAATGATATAAAAAGCAATTATTTCTATTCCCAAGCGTTAATTGGAAGGAGTAGCAAAGACTGTATTGATGAATGTCATTACTTACTGCAGCATATCACTAATGTTCTTCAGAGCTACAGACAGCACGGTAGTCTTACCAGCAAAATAACTTTGTTCTTAGTTCACAAAGTGGTGGAATAATGACAATTTACTCCAGTAGCAGCAAATGGCTTCCTGGAGTTTTTTTTTCTAATCTTTTAATAGGAGAGATTTTAGTCTCATTTTGGTCAAATTCACACAGAATATGAGGAGTGTTAAGCACCTTCAATAGTGTTCATTAACGTGCAGTTTTATAAAGAGGTTCTACAAAATCTCACACTGGGGAGTTGTCTCTTTTGACTGAGAAAATGCTCAGCCCTATGCACAGCGTTTCCCTTTAGGTAATTTCACTGCTAACCCAGTTTGCACACAGACCTGTTAAAGAAGGCTGGCCCTGGTCACCTGTCATGGCAGTGCACCACATTGGTTCTGTTAGTGCTGAGTTGTCATTACTGGTGTTGTTTTATCTTTAGGAAACTACTACAGCCTAATGATAAAGGATCTCTTCTTTCCACTGCAGAGCAATTGTGAAACTACAAATCATCTGCTGTACCATGAAATTAGCTACAGTCTAAGGCTTGTGTTTGTAACATTTTTTCCTACTTTGGTAGGAAACAAGGATCTCTGCACTTCAAAATATGACAGGTTCTCCACATTTTTAGGATTTGAGTCTGCATTTGAACCTTTCCAGCAAGCAGCATTGATGCTTGAAATTTCTAATGAGGTGTTTAGGACTTAAATGATGAGTGGTGTTATTTCTATCTTAATGATAGTGATTATGTTGGTATCCCAGAAATGTACTGGAATCTGGAATAAGGATATACTGAAGCCCCATTGCCACCAAGTACCAATGCTGCTGTCCATATGTCTCCTTTTCCATCTATGTTGAGGTCATGTCTGCTTTTGGATTAAGTAGTTTTTGTTCTGTTACAAAAAGGATCACTCTAATAGACCCTGAAGAGCCTTATATAGACTTGAACATCCCAGCTGTAAAAAACTTTAGATCAATGCTTTCTGTCAAGATCATGCACTATGACACTGCCATTTCAGAAAGTCAGGTTCACTGAATAGGTTGAAGAGTAAATAACTCATTAAAACTATAGGCCTTCTACAATAGACACACTGTGCTACATTACAGTAAAGAGGAAACAGACTTCATCATAAAGTCCTAATTATAAATACCTCTAAAGTATTGATAAATGTTTAATATAAAATTTTATGATCAATCCATGTTTGGGTTATTAAGGTACAAAAAGTCTATCTCTTCATTGTAGTTTTGTTCTGCTATACTTACAACTGACATAATGAGCAGTGCTCAAGTTTGTAATATCTATTATTTGTGTGTTTGTCGTTGGTAAAGCATTTAGAAATGACACATTGATACAATATTAAAACTGAGAGGCTATTCTACTCTATAGAGCTTCCTCTACCACATCTTTATTACACTGCTATCAAAGTCCTACCATTTCATGCCTCATACTGCCTTCACTGTCTCTTCCTTCTATGGAAAGAATGTTGATCAGTACAGCATTTTAGTTTTCAATAAGAATTTATTTTTTTCTTGTGCAAATCATTTAAGAGAGACACATTTTCTCTTTCTTTATTAATCTGCTTCTTATCATTTTTATGCATGTGGAAATCCACATCAAGGTAGAAGTGCTGTCCTTAAAACACCATCTTCTGTTGCTACACAATGCTACTCTTAAGCATGAGATGAATTCTGACAGAACATGGCAGACACAGGTCCCACTGGGAAATTGATGTTTACATATAAGCTGAAACAGTTGGCAATTCTGAATTTTTTATGATAGGTGTGATAAGTTTACTCCCATTAACTTCCTCATCACAGAAAGAAGGTAGTACTGACACTTCAGTCTGGGACTTTGGTTAAACCTCACCTTTAGTAGTTAACCACTCATAAATCACAAAAAACAGATTATAAAAGTTGGTTCACAGATAAAATGGCAATCGTGAATAATTGGTAGTATTGTATAACAGCCTCTTTAAAAATAAACAAACAAAACAAAACAGCAATATAAAGCCTGTGTTAAATGAAGAATGAACCGGTTAATAGAGAAAAAAAATTGGAAAGACAGCCACCAAGCCAACAGACGTGAGGATCTGACTGAGTCTTTAGTACAGATCTAAAAAACACATCTACTAAAACCATGCAGGTGACAAAGTTTAACAGAGTTCCATAAGATGCTGGACTGAGTGGACAGACTCCAACAAGTAACTGAGCAGAGCTCTTATTGCGGTTGTGGGCAAAAAGGGCTTATTGTGACCATTAAGGGTCACCCTGGACTCCAAGTATTAACACGTGGAATAAACTAAAGGAGTCAGACTCTACATTTCAGAAGTCATTTCAGCTATAGACAGATGATACACTATTGGTAAGCACTTCAACCCAGTTCAATTGGTGATGATTTATGGACTAATATACTGAGGAGAGTAGAATAAATAATCTAATGGTTCCATCTCACCTTGAATCATTCACATTCTTTTTTACAGCAAGAAGAATGGTTTCAAAGATTAAAATGTCAGTGGATGAGACTATCACAGTCTTTATTTATTTGTACAAGGATATATAGCCCCATCTCTAACTCCTCATAGTTGCTGTTAAGTCTTAATCTGGTACAGGGATAAACTGCCTCTCTCGAGGAGAGGAGAGGAGAGGAGAGGAGAGGAGAGGAGAGAAAAATGTTTCAGCTGCTTTCTCCACTTGTGCAAGATGGGATGAGGACAGTCACAGGAAGCTGTAAGGCTTCTCTCCATTAATGGAAGAGGAATCTGGGCTCAAGGCAGGAAAACATCCTTTAAGCAGGCAGCACTCTAGTGGTGACTGATGTATTTTCACTTTCAAGGATTATGCTTTCACAAACCAAACACACCATTTCAGGTGCTCCAGAAGGTTGTATAGTATGACCCCACACTCCTAGACCTCCATGCTGTGAAGTGCTGAAAACTCTGCACAGCCCTGAAAGATGCACAGTGTACACCACTGAAACAAATGGACTCAGCCTGGGTATTTAAATTTCAGCAACAGTGCTCTGCAAAGGTTCCAAGAGCTGCATTTCTGAAGTGCCTGAAGCTGAGTTGAAGATACAGTCACAGATCTTATCAGAGCCTTATGAGTAATTATGAGATTTCTCACCATTTAGAGCACACTAATGACTGAAGCATTAGATTAGAATGTGTTTTCCTGGCAGTTATAATTACAGAAGATAAACAAATATTCATTTCCAGTTGTCAAATAAAAAAGACAGAATACTGAAGACATTTCTTTATACACTAATACAATGGCTTAGACAAACACTTAGCCTAGTGCTCCCCTATCACCTCACAGTTTAATTTGCAAAGGTCTGAATTTACCTCCATTTGCCACCTCCTAGATTAAAAAAGATTGAGAGAAAAAAAGCACAAAAATATTTTTTAAATTACTTAGATAATATTTTCTATCCCTTTCACTGATGAAAAGAAAAAAACAAACTCAACAGTAACAAGAACAAAACCCTGAAAATGCTTTAAGACTGAAGTCCTATAAGAGCTGATAGATCCACTTTTACAAAATTCATAGTTTAAAATTAGGCCAAACACTGTCACTAAAGCTTGCATAGCAGGAACACTTTGAACACCCTACAGTGAGTTTGCCATACTTTTAACTTTGGGTGAAGGCATTACATCTCAAGGTCAGGAAAATCAGCCTTTCCTCCTTAAAAGTTTCTTGAGCAAAATAGTCCAGGAGAGTTAAGAAAGACAATGGCCATTATTGAATTGAATTATTTGTTGAGATGGATGTTTGGAAAGAAAATTCCTCTTAGTCTAGGCCTTTGCACTGTGCACTCAGAGCTGTGTTCACCATCCCCTCTGACACATCTGTCCTCCATGTCTGGTGGCGATCACAGAATCCTGAAAATTCAGCAACTCTCACATCTGGCCACAAGCTGTCATTGACACAGAGGCTGAACAGTGCTTCTATGAAGAGCTGCACATCTGGAAAGCATGGAATTTTTGATTCACCAAATTTAGATGAGTTTTAACGGGAAAAAAACAACTTTGGAGCTTTAGGAAGGACATCTCTGGAAATACTGGTTAGACATCATATCAGCCATTCTTATCTTTGGGTGATATAACTGGAAACTGAGAATTTGAGAATCCTATGGAAAGGATGTTATACAACAGATATGGGACAGGCAATGCACTGTTTTAAAGGTTCATGTGAGCAATAAGTAGGGATATAAGCCATGTGTGATATGAGCCACATGTATCAATGTAAACATTTATTTTCCAATGCCTTTTTTTTCCAAGTGACCCAGCTGTTATGAATACCTCTGCATTAAAGGAATATGGAATTAATCAGATAAAAAGCCACTGAAATATTTCTTTTTTGAAGTACCTTAATATTGATGTTTTCATATAAAGAAACACAGCTAAAAATCCCTGCTGGAGGAGAACTCTACTTGTCACTAATTTTGCTAAAGAATTTCTCTATCTAGTCAATTAGTTTTTTCACTAAAACTGCCATCCATCTAAAAGCTGACTTGCAAGAGCTCATCAGGATTCTTAAGCAATACAAAACATGGGGATTTTGTAAATCAGAACTCATTTTATTCATGCTGTGTGCACTTCTAATTGCATAATATTAAAGCAGGACCTGTAGGCAAGTGAACAGAAGAAGAAACTTTTAAATATCTCAAACAATTAAGCTCTGTTCAAATCAATCATGTAAAATTTAGGACCCAGAGTACACTGGACTAATTTAAAATTTACATAGGTGATGCTGTCATCTGAGCTGTCCCATTGAAAGGCTTCACCTACATTCTAATCCACCATTGCACCACTCTTAATTCCTGTATTTTCACTAGTTCTTTTATATTCATAAATATGGAGTAATTAGATCCTTAGCAGAAAAATTCTCATCCTTCTCCCACCAAAAAAGTGAATTCCCCTTATTTATCCAAGTCCAGATGTGATTCCTCAGTGACCATGAAGGTAAACTGAACTTTTGTATTATGTTATTAATTTGTTCCTTGCATTCCTTAAGTGTGCTACTAGTCAGAAAAATCATGACTGAAATGCCACCCTTGCTAAGACCAAGGGAGGCTGATGAGTAAACCAGAAACAGGAATATGTCTTCCAATTCCCAGATTCTGCAGAAACTATATCAATTAACTATAATTATCTATAATTAACTATATCAATTTTGCTCATAAGCTATTTACTGGGAGTAACACTCATAAATTCACTTAGGTGAATAAAGGATTCATAAGAACACAGTAATATCCATTTCCCAAACCATTTTCCATTCCCTGATGGTAACATCAGGGCCGGATGTTACCGTTTGTTTATCTATAATTTAAGTATGATTTTATTAATGAAGGAAATAAATTTATTCATTCAGGGGAAAGTTCCCATTCATATTGATAAGGTTTGATGTTGTCTTCTTGTTCACTGTATTTTATCTAGGTCCTTCCCAGAAGGCTTTAAAATGTTCAAATGTAGAAAACAGATATGGAGAACACACTTGCAGAGTCAGAGCACAGCTGAGGCTAGAAGCTCCAAACACCCTACACAAAGCAGCAAACACTGCTGGTTGCTCAGGCTTTAAGCATCTCTAAGGACAGAGACTCCACAACCTCTGATCAATTTATTTCAATGTCTGATTACAATTTAAAAGCAAAACAAGCAAAACTTACTATTCCTACATTCAAATGCAATTTCCTCTATTTCATTTTCAGCCATTTCGCCTTGTCTTGTTTTCTTGTCCTTCAAACCACTGGAAAGAGTCTGCCTCCATGTTTCCTTCTCCCATCAACCGTTTATAAAAAACTTGCTAAGTTACCCCTGAACCCTCTTTTCCCCAGGCTAAACAGTCCCAGCTCTTAGCCTCTCCTTGTATGGCAGGTACTCCAAGCCCTGATTCATACCCATATTGTTCCAATATGACCTTTTGTCTCTTGGGCCATGGAACCCAGGGCTGTGGTATGGCACTCCAGATGTGTCCTCAGCAGTGGAGAAGGATAACCAGACCAGACTCCTGTTTCAAAATCCAGTTTCCAAAAGAGTCCCTATGCTCATGCACTTCACACCAAAATAATTTTCTGTCCCTCAAGTTAGAGAGAGAATTTGCCGCCACTGATTTTTCTAGAAAAAGTCTTGCTTATGCCCCACTCCTCTCCTGTAACAAACCTTTTCCTACCTCTCCTTACCAAGATTCCCTTACCTTCCCCTCCTGCCTCTTCTGGAGGGATGCCCATGTGGAAGCCCATTTGCTATATACCAACTTCTCCCCTTCACCTGTTATACCCCTAAGTCTCTCTCAGAAACTCTCAAAAATCTTTCCCATATAGAGATCACATTCCCAAAACTTTGGGAACTTCTCACTTCAAAGTCCCCCAGTATTCCCCAAACCCATCTTTGCTCCGACATTCTTTATGTCCTTTCCATAATTGCCCTTTCCCCTTGCATTCCATACAAGTTATCTCCTTCCAAGAGAAGGCCCTGTGAGGTCTCCATACTCAGTCTCACCAAGGATTTCCTGTCACGTACTTTAAGTTAAGGTTCTGAATTTCTGCAATGCTCCTGGCCCTTGCTTCTCTGTTCGGAGCATTAAAGTATACTTGAGGTTGCTAAAGCAAATGTTTAGACAACACCTGGATCCTTCACCATCACTTGAATTTCCCCCCTTTCTCTGTAAAGCAGATTTGTTGGACACCAATCACTCCCTGAAAATTTTCAGTAGAGAAGCTAATATAGACATTAGCCTAGAGACATGATGAGCTGCACAATTTCCTCACACAATGCCAGTTTTACTGGCGGCAAAACTCACAGGGATTGGGTTGTAGAGCTTAAGCTATACTGATAGAGAGTACAGTCATTGTCAGGATGTCAAAGTCCAGTATAAACCTTTTTCAGTGGAAAACAAGATTCCTGTATCACTACAAGTTCTAATGCACAATAAGCTGCACATAGCCCAACTCCGCTTTACCCCTCAACTTCAGTAAAGCACCTAGAGTCATGCTAATTATCTTTGCAAACATCTCACAGCAATTTTTAGTACAAAGCAACTGCCCTTCTGAGTACATTCTCATGCAGCACATGGCCATTCTTTTTTCAGCTAGTTCTACTTGAGCTTAATGTCATGAAAACAGCATTTAAGAATCTTTGTTATATCTTCTCACTTCTATTTTAGCACTTGAAGGCTAGAGGTTACTTCAGAAACAAGCTTTACTGCCATTATTCTGTCCATCACAGCTTACAGTCAAAGCTCAAAACTGAAGGCATAAATTGAGTTTCTGCTTTGAGCAACTGAGAAACAAGCAAGTTTTGCACAGTAGGAAACCACTCGAAAAATCGTTGAAAAATTTTCAGCATTAAAAAGTAAAACACAAGCAAACACAACAGCCAAAAATTAAAGGAGTGTACTGTGGGTTTGCAGTGTGATCTACTGTATGGTCAGCCTCCACCATGAGCCTACACCACAGACTCATCCTTCTTATCCTCCTTACCTTGCAGGATCCAGGATCTGCCAGCTTTAGCCTTTTTTTAATTTAAAAAAACCCTCATCTCCTTCACTATAGTACAAGTCCTTTCCATAATAATAATTACTTTTTACAGAAGTAGAATGAAGTACCTCATCCCTTATTTTATTCTTGCAGGGCTCTTTTTCTTTCTGGACCATAGCTCCTATATCTCAGAGAGGCTCCTTGCAGGAAATCTTCACAGCTGAATAGAATAACAGAAAAAACTGTTTGAAAGGGACTGTTGGAGTACACAGTGCTTTCAAAAACCTACTGCCAAAGAATTTTGACAGGCATATAAAGGCATATATCATATTCAGGTATGAATATCAAACTTTATTCAGAGTGGTGAGTATGTAACAATTGGAATAGTTTGTTACTCTTCTTTAGCATTATCCTTTATTCTTCACTTAAGAATCACAGAAGATTTTCTTGTTCTTTTTATATAAAAGAATATCCTAAATTATTTGGACTGTGTGCTCACAGGGGAAAAAAAAAAAAGATAATAAAACTGAGAGCCCTGCAGTTTCATTTCATTTGTATGAGAGCAGCAAGAGAAGAGCAGCTCCACAAGGCATAATAACCCAGGAACCAAAGGTGACCACAACACTGGAAGTGCCCTCACTCCTCAGGGCGTGTTCCCAGAGGGTTTGAACACAACAGGCAGGCATGGTGATAATAACAGAGTCTGTTTGTAGTCTCAGACAAAGCAAGGTAATGAACCAGGTCCAGGGTATGACCTGGGACCCCAAACAGTAGATCAGGGCAAACAGGGCTAGAGATAATGCTGCAAAATGGGTCCAATATCCATCCAAAAGAAAGTACTAAGCACAAGGACACCTAAAATAATGACCCAGAAATGCTCTAAGAAGCAAGGCCAGAGACAAGACTAGAGCCAAGTACACCTGCTACATAGCTCAGAGTAGGAGTGAGTGCCCAAGCCCCAGATTAAATGGAGCTCCTGGGATTACAGGCAGAAGACATGGGTGGGGGCCCCAGTGAGGCTGGTCAGGGAGACTGAGGACTACCAGTGCCCTCATGCCCCAGCCATGGTTTAATGCCAGATTATCACTGGTGTTAATAGTCAGTATCTTTCCCAACAACTTAAATCACATGACAAGATACAGACTCAGAAAATATTTCAAAGCAGTTTGGGTACGTGCTAGTCCCTCGAAGCAGCAGTATTACTCCAGTCTGAGGTTGTGAGCATCTGCTTGCAAAGTCCAGCGTCTGAAGCACACACGTTACTCATCCTAGGAACTGAGCTGCCTGCACTGAACTCCATCATCCTGAGAAGACAGAGCTGTTTGAGATGCCTTGGAGCTCAGCTGCAAGGAGTTTGAGTAGAAGCTCTACTGAGCTTTACCTCAAGGCTCCTGCCCCTGCCAGCCCTGCAGTTATGCTTGCTCCCATCATTTTCTCCCTTATGGAGAAGGTTCTTGTTGGCCATGCCGGCACAAGGTGGGCTGTGGGATGATGAAAAGAGGGCTCTGGGAGTGCAGTGACCCAGAGTGAGCGAACAGGAGTGTGGCACATCTCTGCCGGAGTGGCGTGGCTGCTCAAGCAGGCAGGGTAAGAAGGCAGGGCTGCAGGATTCCTCTTGCTAGTGAAGTTCTTCATCTGTTGTCTCTGCTGATTGATTGGTTTTTTGTGTTTTGTTAGTAATGGTTTTCACACAGTCAAAAACTGCAGTTAGTAAAAGTGCGTGTAGCCGAGTAGAACCCTCCAAAAAGGATGTGTCTGTCCAGACCCATCCCTGTGCAGAGTGTTTATCAGTGGCTCCAGGGGGCTTTGCAGAAGAAGCCTGCCTGCAGTGAGAACAGGTGAATGATCTCCTTTCACTGGTGGTCGAGCTTAGGGAGGGAGTTGAAAGACTAAGGAGTACCAGGAAAAGTGAAAGGGAAGTAGATCAGTGGAGTTCCACTCTTCCATCCTTGAGGGAGGCCCACCAGGAGTCAGAGGACCCACAAACCTCCCACTGTCAGGCAACAGGAGGACACCTGGTGGATGAAGGGGACTGGAAATGGGTTCCTACTTGGGGAGGTAATAATAAAAATTCCTTCCAACCCCCATCACTTACCCAGGTGCCATTCAGAATAGGTTTGAGACCCTGGATCTAGAGAGTCAGCCAGAGGACATAGAAGAAAATTTTCTGACCAGTGAACCTCCCGGTTATGCTTCATCTGATGGATGGATCACTACCTCTGACATCAAAAAGAAAAGAAGGGTAGTCGTGGTGACTCCCTTCTGAGGGGAACAGAGGGGCCCATATGTCAACCAGACCCAACCCACAGAGAGGGCTGTTGCCTCCCTGGGGCCCAGGTATGGGATATTGCCAAGAGACTCCTTGGGCTGATTCAGCCATCTAATTACTATCCATACTGATACTCCAGGTTAGTAGTGATGAGATTGAAAAGAGGAGTGTCAGAGCAATATAAAAGGACTTTAAGGTACTGGGTCAAGTGGTTGATAAGGTGGGAGCACAGGTAGTGTTCTGCTCAGTCTCTTTGGTGATGGAAAAAAATGTTGAAAGGAATAGGAGAACCCACATTATTAACAAGTGGCTCAAGGGTTGGCGTTATCGGCAGAATTTTGAGTTCTTTGATCATCGGGCGACTTTCTAGGCACCTGGCCTGCTGAGACTGGATGGGCTATACCTTTCTGTTAAGGGCAGAAGGATTTTAGCTCATGAACTGGCAGAATTCGTTGAGAGGGCTTTAAACTAGTGTCTTGGGGTGACTGTATGANGGAAGGGGATGCAGCTGGGCTGTCTGAAAGCAGGCCCAAGGGTGGTAAGCCTGAGCTAGGGGTGAAGTCAGTAGCCCAGCTGAGGTGCATGTATACCAATGCACGCAGCATGGGTAACAAACAAGAAGAGCTGGAGGCCATGGTGCAACAGCAGAGCTATGATGTAGTCACCATCACGGAAATATGGCGGGATGACTCACACAGCTGGAGCACTGCACAGGATGGCTACAAGCTCTTCAGAAGAGACAGGAAAGGGAGAAGAGGTGGAAGGGTGGCCCTTAATATTAGGGAGGCTTTTGATGCCATAGGTATTGAAACTAATGATGATGGAGTTGAATGCCTATGGGTAAGAATTAAGGGGAAGGCCAACAAGGCTGACATCCTACTGGGAGTCTGTTATCATACAGCCAGTCAGGAAGAAGAGGTGAACAAGTTATTCTGTATGCAGCTAGAGAATGTTTCAGGATCATCAGCCCCTGTTCTTGAAGGTGATTAACCTACCAGACATCTGCTGGGAACTTAATACAGCAGAAAAGAGGCAGTCCAGGAAGTTTTTAGAGTGTGTGGAGAATAACTTTTTGTCACAGCTGGTGAGCAAGCCTGCCAAGGTAGAGACTGTTAGATCTGTTGTTTGTAAATTAGAGATGGGCTGGTGAAGATGTGGTGGTTGGAGACCGCTTGGGACACAGTGATCATGAAATTATAAAATTCTCAATATTTGGTGATATCAATAAGACTTTTGCATTAGACTTCTAGAGGGCAGATTTTGGCCTATTTAGGAGGCTTTTTCAGAGCTTCCTTGGGAAGCAGCCTGTCTTGGGGTGACTGTAT
>VXBI01005122.1:0-22620 GCA_013397375.1 Toxostoma redivivum | reverse complement strand
GGGAGGCGCGGGTGAAGCGCTGGGGCGGTGAGAAGCGAGGGAGGGAACCGAGCCGAGCTCGGGACGAAGCCCTTGGTTTTTTGTCTTTACGCTACCGACACTCGTTTCCCGGCCGTCGCCGCCATGGTGAAGATCGTGGGCAACCTGGTGAGTTGGATGGGCGAGGCGGCCGCGTCCTTTCGCCGTGAGAGGAGCGGGGGACGGCACCAGCATCACTCCCCGGGCGGGAGGGCGAACGGGGAGGGAGCGCTGCCGAGGGCGGCTTGGCCGGCGGGGGACCCTGCCCGGGCTGCCCTGGGGTCCCGAGAGGCCTAGGCCTGCCGGAGATGGCGGGTGAGAGCCCGTGTGCTGCCCGGGCAGGCGGAGCCTGCATCACCCATGCGGCGGGAACGGGGGAAGCCGCGCGGAGGGCTCGGTCAGACCAGAGGGAGGGAACAAATAACTGCGCGACCTGGGGCTTCGGGAAATGAGCTGGGAGGTGATGCCATTTCACGTTATGGCAGGTTGTTGCTCATCGCACTTTAAAGTCTTAAGAAAAAGGTTTCTCAAGTGGATAGCAGGGTACTACAGGACAGGAGGAGAGGACACAGTCCTTAAGCTTCGTCAGGAGCTATTTAGATGGGCCATTAGGAGGAATTTCTTAAAAGACAGGGTAATTAGGCGTTGGAATGGGCTTCGAAGGGAGATGGTTGAGTCACCGTCCCCGCGGATGTTTAAAGAGGAACTGGACGTGGCACTGAGTGCCGTGGTGTTGGGTCACAGGTTGGACTCGATGATCTCGGAGGTCTTTTCCAACCTAACTGATTTTGTGATACAGTATCCTAATTTTGCAGTCCCTGTTTGCCTTATGTACTGCTAGTGTGTAGGGGACCAGGTGGCTTTCTTAGAGTGTGGCCTAAATTCTGTTGCATTTCTGGGTAGGATGTAATGGAAAAGTTCAGCCGTTCAGACTTGAAAGGAATTGCTAGAGCCCGTTCCCCATACTTAATCAGCAGGAGTTGCTGGCATAAGAAGTATTTACCTTGTTATGGTCCTGTCTGACATATTCACAACCCTAATGCAGCACATCACTGTGTGCATGATTCTGTGAATACAAGCACATCTGTGGCTCTAAGATATAGAATAGTAATATAGCCTAGACCAAAAAGTGGAGAATACCCTGCTGGTGATGAAATAGCATGTGGTCTTGTGCACAGCAGCTGATGTGGATGATAGATAACAACAGAGTTTATGTTAGCTATAACTTAGGAGCTCAAGCCTCAAGAAATATTCTCCTGCAAACTTAGCAAGCTCTTCATTTCAAGAAAAATCCTGTTGGGCTAGTCTCACCTTTTGAACTTGAAATTTGGTGCAAGCGTCAGTTTGATCTTATTTTGGGGCATCTGCAAGTAATGCTGTGTGGGCATCCTGTTAGGCCCCAAAAAGTTGCTCAACAAGGTCTTTAACAGGGTTTACAGCTGTTCTTTGAGTTAGACATGGGGGAGAAATGTCAACAAGATATTCTCAAGAGGTCAAAACAACAAAAACTACTGGCAACTTTAAAAAAATCAGAGAATTTTGGCAAAAGATTTAGTGCAACATTCAGTCAACATAAAACACTTCTCAAAGCATTAACTCAGCCCATTCAACTTAGCAAACTCTAAGCCTGTTGATATCAAGTTACTCCAAAATTCTGAGAAGAAGGAATTAGAAGACATTAAAAAGGGCACATATAGCTATTAACTGCTGGGTCCCAGCGGTGTTCAGCTGATAGGAATTCCAAGAGGAGGTAGGGTCAAGATGTATGCTAGCAGCATGTTTGGCCTTAAATACCCCTTGCCTCCAGGGTGCCCATGATTGGTGGACAACGTATCTGGGATACAGGCTCTAGGGATGGAGGATGTGCAGCAGTGCACTGCATCACCAGAGCAAGGCCTGACGTGCTCCTTCCCCCACGCATTTGCACCCCAAAATGTTTCGAGACTTCAGTCTTTCCAGTCTCTCACACATCCAAGTTTGTTTTCTAGCCTGTGCACTTCTGCAGTCAGTTCGCTTCATAAATGAAAGGCAGGTCAGACGTCTCCCGCTGGACCGCAAAAGTGTTGACATCTGATACATAAATATACAAACTAACACTTGTGACCACAGCTCAGAAACCTTGAATGCAGGAAGCTCCTTAAGAAGAACAAAGTGCCTTACCATTCTGGTCCTTGAGACGCAATGGTTTGTCAACACCACCTGGAAATGTTGTTCTGCTTTGCACCTCCTCTCCCTTCTCTGTTTATGGTGGCACAGGAGGGGCAAGCTTTTGCTGTAAGGTTCAAGGTTTTTGTTACACATAGGGGTAGATTAAACATGGCAAGTCAAACCTGGCTCTGGAGGAAAAGGCTCTGGAGGAAAAGCCTGTTCTAAGTTAGCTAGGCTTCCACTATCCTCTTAGCTATGGGCGTTTATTAATAGCCTGCTGTATTTAAATTGTAGTTAAAGCAAACTTTTGTTATTCACGGAGAGTGTGGACTCAACAGTCATGCTGACAACAGCATTTTAATGTCAGTGACATCCAGAGTATTCAAGCACAGTGCAGCTGGGATTTCTGGATTAACTCCGGTTTTCAGTAAAGCAGGTTTGTATTCTTCTCTGATACAAAGGGAAAAACCTATTCTTGCACTGTCTGCAAGAGCTTCTATGAGTAAGAGCTAGCTAGATGAGGCCCTTCTCCTGTCACACCTCTTCAGAAACAGACTAGCTTCTGAAGAATGGCTACTTTCAGGGTGCTTGACTGATCTTTCTGTAGTACCTGCTGTAGAACAGAAGGTGCAGTATTTTGGTCGTTTGTGGCCTTGAGATCAGTGGCTAGTGTAACTTGTAAGAGGGTTTGACTATAGGACATACAGCCTTTTATAGCCAAAGCTAATAGGGTGTATAAACTTAAAGAGCTAGTGCTGCCAAAGCTTTCCTCTTCATTTTAGTTCTCTCTCTTGTTATTTGAGTTAAAGAAAATGCTGAAAAATTGCAGCTTTTGCTGTAAGTGATAATTTTAGAGGTGGCACATGCTAGGGAGTTCAGGCAGTTGAACCTTTGGTCTGTTTATGCTAGCTTCTGTGTTTAAAAAACTCCACTAAATTACATAGTAACCATTACCAGTCAGCTAATGACTGGGAAAGTTCAAGAGTGACTTGATATGTGTTGAAAATAATGTTTACAACCAAGCTTTAATCAGATCTGCCAGATAGCGTGGACCTATATCATCTATTGCTGACAGCAGCAGACTCCTTTCGGCACCATTCGTGGCCACCAACCTCTGTTTTGAAACACTACCTGGTGCTGGGAACCTCTGAGGCAGTAGAGATTTTCATTGTTAGAGCTTCTTACTTGGCCCTTGAGGAGAGATGCCTGCTACCAATGTGTTTGTTGAAGGTAGCAGCCCTTTTCTGCTGGACAGCAATACAAGTAAAATGCGGTCTTATGTGTGCTCAGGGAGGTTGTAGTTAAATATTTAAGAAAAAAAGCAACAACAAAAAACCACCACCACAAAGAACAAACCAATGTTGACCATCGTGTTAGCTGAGGTTTCCCCAGTGAGCTGCTACCTGGAGAAAATGCCATTTAACAAAGCTGTAAGATCCTCTCAAAGCATGACAGAATAGTCTTGTGATGGGAGGTTCCCCTTCTGGTAACATAGATGATTTAGTTTTTTATAAAAAAGCTTGTCAATTTACAGTGAACATGAAAGATAACTAGTGAAGTCAGTCAGACAAGTCAAGCAGCTTGTTTTTTGTTTTGTTCCTGCTACTGTCTTCCTTCCTCCAGAGAAGTTAAGCTCACTAGAAAAACTTTCAGAACTTCTCACTAGTTCAATATTTTTTTAACTTGCAGGGGTAACACCTTTGGACCCAGCATCTCTTTTCACTGCAGGAATTTTGGCTGATAGTAGAGATGATTTGCATGGTAACACCTGATTTATAGTCAGGACCAGATCACCAGTGGTGAATGGTATATGTGACCAGCTGTAATTATGATGCAGTCCCACTTTCTCTTTGTTCTGTGCAATAACAAACCTGAGGTGTGTGGCCATATGATGAACGCATTCCGGAGCTGGGCTTTTGCAGACTACAGTAATTTTGTAGCTGGCAAGGAGCCTTATAAGGGTTAAAAGGGGATGGTCTAACGACAGCTGTGGGAAGTGGAATCAATAGAGTGGTGATGTTGCAGTGCAGAGGTCTGAGAACCTATATCAAAAATCAGCAGTAGGATTTCAAGGCCAAAAGGAGTGAGGTTTGACTGAGGAATTTATGGTGTAAGTACTAGGAGGGAGCAGCGAGAGTAGATTGCTGTGTACAGGGACATTAATTAAACATTGTTGGTGGGAATGGGTGCAGGAATGCATACTACATTAGTACAGGAATAGAGGAATGTAGAGAGATGGAAAAACTTAACTATTCCTGTTTCTTTCAGAATTAGAGAGGTGGTGTGGAGTGTTATTACTGGTCTTGTGTCAGAGTAGACTATGACTGTCCAACATGCAAGGATGGAAAAACCAACATGGATGCTGTGTCTCTGAAGAGAGCTACATGGGGAGGGAAAACATCTGTTAACAGGGAGATTTAATGCTGAGTTTATTTGAAGTTACAGGAAGCTGTGAAGACTTTCACATAGGATTATATGTACATAAGAATGCTCATGCATGATCTCTGCTTGTTTGTTAGATATATTCATGTCCAGTTTAACTTTTGGCTCCACACCTGCATGACATTCTTTAGCTCGCTAGAGTTGAGTTGCAATTTATTGTGGCTGGCTGCAGAAAGCAGGTACGAATTAGTTAAGTCCTGCACTAAAAAACCAACTCCTGTGTACATCTGGCAGTAACCATACTGCTTTCAGTCAGCTGTTGCTGACAGGACTCCAGTGCTTTGCTGCATTAAGTTGAAAATTATTGGAGTGGCTTGTACTTTCTTTGACAAAGACAGTGTCAGGAAGTTGGTGATCAGCACTTTCTGCTTCTGCCTGAGGTATTTGTTTGCCTTTTGCTGACATGCAAGTATTTTTTTGCTTTTAATGTCTTTCAGTTCTGTTAAAGCATTCACTTTTTGACAAGAAAAAATGAGTAATGGCATGTAAGGATGTTTAGTTCCAAGAAATATTGTCCAGAGATGATTCATGTGATTAAGTGCAAGACACAGACTCAAAGACTCGAATAAGTATTGGGTGTTTAATTGTGTAGTCTGCATGTGTAGCATTGCTTTGGCTAATGATGTCAAATGTGGGTTCACTTGGCAAAATAACTATCCTATGAGGTTGCTTTCAAAAACACATGTGTTTAGAGTAAAACACACAAAATCATTTTAATGTTAGCCATTGATTGGAAAAGTCTCCAGAGTGGAGGCCTGTACAAAGGTTTGTGTCTGTCGTTTTCAAATTCTGCAAAGGAACGTCTGTCCCAGAGGAAAACAAAAGTCTTGCTGCCAAGACAGAAATGAGAATATGAGTTATAAAAAAACTCTAAGGATCATATTTTGGGGATAACACAGAGTGGTCAGAGTTGAGCTGGAGAATTTCTAGCTACAATCTAGAGAATTTTTAGCTTGTTTCCCCGGTTCAGTGAGTTTAACTGAGCATTGAGGTTGTTTTCTAATTGACAAGTCATAAGACACTGACTGCTGCTAGCACCAATGAAAACAATTCATACTGAAGTGCTTACATGATGGTACAAATAACCCAGTTAAGTGTTTAAGACTTGCCATAATGATTAGAGTGTTAGGTCTGAGAGCAACCCAGCATTGGGATTAGTCTAATGTAATTTAGAAAAGGAGGGGAAAAGTCATTAATGTATTCAATTTTTTTTTTGTAGGTTGAATTTGAGGCAGAACTGAAATCTGCTGGTGAGAAGCTTATAGTAGTTGATTTCTCTGCCACATGGTGTGGACCATGCAAAATGATCAAGCCCTTTTTCCATGTATGTAGTTTTTCTGGGTTTATTTCTGCATTAAATTGTATATAAATATTTGTGTTGTTTCACAATAACACGTAGGAAAATTCCTTTGGTCTTATGTGATTGCCGGCATTTTCTGGAAAAGTGAGAAGTTGTAGAAGTATCTATTTTTAAGACTACCAAGTGAAATAGACTAACCATTGATATAGCTGAGAACTAATAGGGAGTTTAGCTTTTGCCCTGCATTTGTCCTGTTATATGCATTTCAGTTGCATTCCATCAAGTGGTGGGATACAGAGTGGAAACAATGCTTAGTCTTCTGTGAGCAGTTAATGTAAATTCCTCCAGATGTGTTTAGGTGGCCGTGTTATCTCCTAGTAAGTTATGAGAAGCTGTAGCACCTTTTGGTGATCAGCTGAAGGCTGCAAGAGAAGGCCTTCCACCTATGTCTTAGGATATCCGAGTCTTTCTCGGAAGAATACCTTTCCACAGACTTCTCCAGAAACAGCTGGCAGCAGAACAGAAGATTTTTGCTCTGGTAGTAAAATAGCTGCTTTAAGATAGCAAAGCATGTTTCACTAGCAATTTAAGCACCAGTGGCCTTTCAATTTATATGAATGCATCTTTTCAGGAAGCTTTCTTGAACACTGTAACTGCATAATTCTTTTCATTTATTTCTAGAGTTTGTGTGAGAAGTATGGTGATGTCGTGTTCATAGAAATCGATGTGGATGATGCCCAGGTAAGGTCTGGGGTGGTGCTGAGGGAGGACAGCTAAGGACTTCCACACAAGTGACAGACAAGAATTCAAAATGTCTTCACACATACTGAAACAAAACAAGAGTTTACTTCAACTTAAAATTGAAACACAGGGATTTAGCTGGAAAGAATTTTTTTTTCAGGGAACACCTGAAGAGAACAAACTGCATTGGTTATCAGCACACTCAAAGTCCTATGGCATGATATGGTCAGATAACTTGGAAGCACTGACCCTTTACTTTAGGAGAGAGCATTGGTCTAAGGTCTTAAGCTTAGATACAGTCTTCCTTAAACCTAATGGTTCACAACCTACTGTTCTGTCTGGTCCCTCCACTGTCCTGGCACTGTTTCCTCTTTCATTAAAAATGAAATTAGGTCTCGAATTAAGTGCAATAAAATGTCTGCTCTTTTGCAGTTTCAGCTTTGTCAAATTGGTACTTGAAAAATATCACATGGAAGCCCAAGAGTTACCATAGGGCTCTTGAGTCTTACAAGCATACATCTGTTTTGATGCAGAGGTCTGTTAGTATTTTTCCAAACACAGAGTACAGGTTTTTGCTATTGCATTAATCGAATGTTGAAAAAGGGATCTTTAAGGCTTACTTCAGGGAGATGGTAACACTGCACTTGTTTTGCTAGAGATGGACTAGCAGAAGCGCTTTTGCTTTATCTTGAGCAATAATGGCTTTATTCTGTCACCTAAAAAGAAGTAATCTAGAGTGGGTTCTAAATTTAACGTCTTTAAGAATATGCCCAGTTGAAGATGGTTTTTTGTCTCTTCCAGGATGTTGCTTCACACTGTGATGTGAAGTGCATGCCAACGTTCCAGTTCTACAAGAATGGAAAGAAGGTAGGCTCTGACTTTTTGGAACTGGAGCAGGCGAGCTACACACTTGGAAGAAGATTGAGTGTTGGACTACTTAGTCTGCTTTCTCTTGATTATGTCTCTATGGTACCACTAGCATTAAGGCACTCCTGAGAGATCAAGCAAATTCATCTTAGTACTGCAGCAAATGTAACCAGCAGTTAACTGGTGATACAAACTGTGTTGTTCACAGGTAGTGAACTGAGTTACAGGTCGATCTTACAAATAGTTTCATGAGAGATAGTGGGGTGAGATGTCTGTGTTAAGACTGCTGCTCTGTCTGCCTGGCACCCTGCTTTTTACTTGGTCAGTGTTTGTTATCTGGATGCTGCTTGTGTTCAAGCAGAGACATGACTATAGGTACCTATGGAATCCCACCCAAACAGAAGTCTCTAACCTGGTTGAGGTTATATACAATAAACAACTGTTTAGTTTATTTCACAGAGAGGCTGTATAATCGTTGAAGTGAAGGTCCTGTCCCTGTTAGAGGACTGAACAAACCTCTTGTATCTGCTCTGCCAAGAGATGGATGAGATGGGATGCAGATTGTGCTCTGACAGCACAGTGGGCTGTCTGTACAGGGTAGTTTGAGCAGTTCTCTGCCTGAACTTGCTGAACTGAATGTGTTGTCTTAGGTTTTCAGTTTACTAAGCAAGCTGAAGGTAGGCTTTTCTAAAGGAAAACAATGCTTGGGTGTAAGTTTCATGGCTGAAGGAGATGGAATTGCACCTTGGATAGTTGAGTGTCACATCTAGGGTGATTTTTCAGTTCAGTATGGGGTCAGTATGAAACTTTGACAGGTATGTTAGGGTGAACTTCTGCAACTTCATGGTATTGGAAGAATTGTGATTACAGTGTGAAGTCAGTGTGTGGCTTTTTGCATCAAGCAAGCAGTCTCATGGCTTGTAGTGTAGTCTGCTCTGTACCTTGCACCCCTATAGATACAAGATGACAGAGCTGCTGTTTCTGACACAGCAGATGAATGCTGCCTCTATCTTTCTGCCCTGTAAGTTGCAAGAACAGTTGTCGTGGGGGAAGCCAGGCACAGGGGTAGGTCATTTGGAACAGAATGTGATTGGTAGGGTCCTGACCAAGTCAAGATGACTTTGAGCTGCCTCTGATATGTGGGACCTTTAGAGTCCTTTCAAGTCTCTTTTTGAGTTTTACACTATTGATTCAGGATCAATGGTAGTCTGGAAGTGAATTTTGATAGTCTTTTGTCTCAACTTTTACATGAGTTTAATTGAGTGGGAAATAAATATGTGAACATGTACAAAATACTCCCTGTTTTGAGGTTGGGAAAGGTTTTAGTTTTTAGCAGAGTTGAATAGGTGTGTATGTGACTGGATGCTATGCAACTAATGTTAAGAAGCATTGAATGCAAGAGTTCTAAAAATCAATCTCTCTTTACAGGTGCAGGAGTTCTCTGGGGCCAATAAAGAGAAGCTGGAAGAGACCATTAAAAGTCTAGTCTAATCTCCAGCCATGAAGACACTGAAGCATGAGTGCTTTGGCTAAATTACAGCCTACAACTTTTCTACTTTAAAAAAAAAAACTTAAACAAGCTAGCTAGATTAAATGGTGCAAATTATCTTCTTGGTCCATGTATATGAGTACAATAAAGTATAAGCTCTTCACTTTTGGATATGCTGTGTGTTTAACAAAAATATTAAGAATTTCATAATATCAGGAGAGTGTCAGGTTTTGCTGTGTTAAAGGAGTACTGTCTATAATACAGACTTGTCAAAGGCAACCTCATCTACTGTTGGGTTGGGATCCATGGTAGTTGCTTTAGGAGGAGTCTGTTGCCACCCTACTGAGATGATAGTCACTAGGTTATAATCTGGTTTACAAATACAAAAAGAGGAGTCTGAAAAATGAGGGTAGTCACTGGGTGGGATAGTTCTTCCATTTGTTACATCTTTTTAGTTAAAAGACTTTTAAAGTGTTTCAAGCTGCATTTTAGACTTCAAAGCTAAGACTGGTCCTTCCAGAGCATAATACCAATCCTACTATGAAAGTGCAAGGTAGGACTTGACTTGCTGTCTTTTTGCCTTTTCAATTTGCCTTGCCATTGGTATGTGTACCTTCTGGTTCTATTAGTAAAATGTGTGTTTAGTCTGAGTTGGGCTGCTTTGTTCCTAGGCAATAATCTGGAACAAATGACCAAAGAAGTAAAACTTGTAGTGTCTTAAGGTCAAGAGAATTCTCCTGTGATTTTCATTTGATTGCCCTGTTGCGCTCTTAGAACACATTTGACACAGTGTTGGACAGTAAACTGGACTCTGTGGTCCTCCAATCCTGAATTGAGCTGTCTAGATGAATGCTGACCTGCCAGCCTTTTTATACCTGCCATTTTTATACCTGCTACTCTTGGCACTGTAGCCAAGGGGAATGGTGGTTTGTTTTTTTTCCACTGTATCAAAATGGCTTCCTTGCCAGTTTGAACGTGGTCCTGTATAAGAACTCAGTGAAGACAGGAGCAGGGCTGTAGGCTAGCAGTGAGTGCAGCTTAGTGAGCTGAGCTGCTGGACTTCCTGCTGCATATGCAGACAATGTGGGATGAGTGAGCCTCGTCTTTGTGATAGGGAACTCACCCATGACTCAGCCTTATACTCACTTCACAAGCATGCATTAATTTTTTGATGGCTCTAGAGGACTGGGGGCCTTGAACAGCTTAATGTATGTGTTCCCAATTTGAAACAAGATTTTTCTAGTCCAAGAGGTGGCCACGCCCTTTACTTGAGGATGAGCCATCAAGACTCTTCTTGGATATAAGTCCTAATTTCTGATTATACAATGAGAAGAACATGGGAAATATTTTCCATGTAGCTTTGGCTATTTGACTAAGAGAAGTGCAGCTGCATGTTTGAACTGTTCAAAGGTAAATGGGAAACCACTGCCCCAAGTGGTGGCATGGACAGGCTGATGAGGAGAGAATAAAATGAAGCTGTAGCAAGAATGCACCATGAACACTACACCATCTGCAAACAAGTATTGCTTCTGAAAGCAGCTTCTGCATGGCCTATTTCTTACCTTTGGGCAGGAACAGTGAGCAAGAAAGGTTTAAAAAATTCCTTCTGAAAGTTCCAAATGAAGTTCAGTAAGAGGCCCTAGTATCCCACTTCATCCTTAAGAAATAATACTGAAGTGTGCTGCAATATCCAGTATTTCTGCTGAGGCAATTCCAGACCAGGTTGTTGCAGGGGAATGGTGCACTCGGTGGTGTGCTGCTGTACTGAGTTTAACTTAACACTTCATTTACTTTTTTAATAAGATGCTACTCTGCAGTAACCTTGGACAATCCAGGTGACAGTGACTGGAAATTCAAGTAATGATTGGGAATACCAGAATAGCTGGAATACCTCTTGTGCTGAAGCAAGGGGTGCAAAGCAGTTCTTAAAAGGGCAGTGAGTTCAGCTTCCTGTGCTGCAATCTTCCCCTCCCAAGAACTGGTATGTAGGCATACTGTGATGAAAATAACTTGCATACTCTAATTTGAAAAATGTTAAGGCTTGGCTCTTTGTGGAATATGCAACAACAATCTCCATGTTAGGTAAACTTTCCCTTTACAGGAAACAACAGATGGTCCTCAAACGCAGTGTTATACCAGAATTTTACTGTAGTTGGTCCTTGTTGTTACAGGCGATGGAAAGCAAAGCCTATGCTTTGTTCTGGTTATATGTAAGGAGCCTTGCTTCCTAGAGCAAAAGTGCTCCTACTGGAGGAGAGAAGCCTAGTTCAGGGGGGGAACTGGCTTGAGTCTTTCAACAAGCACAGACAGGGTGTTTCAGTCTAACAAGCCTAGGTACAGCAAATAAACATTTTGTTCTAAATGGAATGGGTATGAGTATCCTTGCTAAAGCCTAGGACCATATGCCCTCCCACATGGGTATTAAGTAATGATACTTCATAGAGTGCATTTTTTGCTTGGTTTTTGTGTGAAGGAGTGAGGCCAGTATTGCTATGTGCCAGGCAGTAGCACAGCATTCATTCTTTCATTAATTGAACTCTGTGGTCTGCTGCTGGTATGAATTGGCTGCTTTCATCCAATGATCTGCAAAGATTCTTGTAAGAGGGAAGTGGGTAGATGGCCAACTGACTTGAATGTTTGGTAGACTTGATGTACATGGCAGAGAAAAAACAAAATAGAAAAGTTTCTTCTGGGAATAAGGGTTTCAGGAAGAAGTTCTCCCCTCAGGCAATGACTGCAGTCTGTGTCATTTAGCTATGAAATAGCTGGGATCTTCGCCTTGCTGTCAAACAAGAAAAACAAGATGTTTTTGTCTGCAGACCTGTTACATAGCTTGCTTATAATGGGCTGGCCAACAGGAAGAGAAGTACTTCCTTGAGTACAGCAATTAAAACACATAGCTGGAATAATCAGGCTTAATGAGAGAGGACTAACTTAACATGAAAGGAAGGGCCAAGGGGTCACAGTGGGTGGACAAGTGATCTGTGCAGTGATCAAATTGCAGGGGAATAGTGACACTCCTTACCTCCATCCAGGGGTTCTGAATGGGCTGTTGTGCACTTGGGGAAGTGTATGTCATGCACATGAGGTGCTTAACCATCCACGTGTCTCTTTGATCCCTTGCAGCAGTCAAATGAACTTCAGCTCCAGCCAGTCATCTGCTTTCCATTCTTTCCTTGACCTAAATGAAGTTAGTCTTTGATTCCCCTCTGGAATGATTCCAGTAGGAGTATTGGTAATAATTTTAGTGTTTAATTTCTTAACTGTTCATACATCAAAACTAGCTGGATCTACCAAGCTAAAAAATTACTTCTACTTTTTCACCAATGCCAACAAACTGGCATAGCAGCTCCTCTGTGTTGTGCTCTATTGACATGTGGGTCTCAGCCACCAAAGGAACTAGCTTGAGAGGCATGCTGTTGAAATCTGCTAGATTAACTCTGTTGTGCTGGTCCCTGGCTCTTGGTGAAGGGTGGGAGGGTCTGACCTGGTAAAGGCGACTAACAATGTGCTTTTTCTTATGTGCTCTTGTTCCTTTCTTCCTGCCGTTACAGTTTAGAGCTTTTATTTAAACTCAGATATCACAGAGGGCCTTGGCTTTGGCCATTGATTAAGTCTCTTTTGGAGCTGGCTGTCAGGGGTTCTGTCGGATGTGGTGGCAGTTTTTGGTCCTCACCAGAAGTCACCTCTGCAGCCTCCCTAGTAACAAAATCTTGATAAGTTTGAGAAATTTGAAAAAACCTTAGGAGATGGTAGAGAAAGACATCCACTTGAAATGCAGTTTTTCCTCCTATGGTCCAGGCTGGTAGACAGACAAGGTGAGGGAGGCATGGGAGCTAGCTGCATGAAGTTCTATTTCTACCTGTAGCTGACAAACACAAGCTTGTGACACGCAGGTCACCACAAGGTGCCACAGGTGTCTGTGGGTTTTATACACGTGTGTATAAACAGGCAGGCTCTGGGAATACCTTGTGTTTGTACTTTTCTGATAGTGCTGGGGTGATGGCTGTACCTTGAGGTAATGGGCTAGAGGTGAATGCATGGGGGAAGGTGGGCTCCTACTATCCTGGTGGCACCACCTGCCCGGCTTACAGGAATTGGAGCGTTTGTCATGTACATGACAGATGTACCAACGGACTCTAGGGGGTGGTGAAGTCCAGCATTAGGTCCAAAGGCATAGGAGGAGGAAGAGTTTTAGACCAGGCTTGGGTCATCTTCCCTCTACTTGAGTAAGTCCACGACATTTGCTCAGGGAGACAATGAACTCTGGTATATCAACTTTCTTGTTTCTAGTTCCTCTGAGAGGGGAACTAGGGGAAGAGCAAGGGCACACACCATGAACAGTACTCACATCTGTGAGGCCTGCTGATAAGAGAAACACAATAGGCAGTTTTAGCACCACTTAGCAGGATTGCTCCAACGTCTTTCAGGTTCCTGGGAGGCTGAGCCCACACTGAGCTAGTGATGATGGGCTGAGGATAGGGATGGGAGGCATCTCCCTACACTGTAGGTAAGGGCCAGAGGCAAGCTAACCTCTCTGGAGCCCATGGTATGAGATGAACAAATAAAGTAAGGGGTCATGGAAGCAAGATAAAAGCAAAGGATTCGAGGTGTGGCTTGCTTGCTTCAGTACAGGCAGAGATGGTGGCAGGTTTAAGGTTGGATTTGATCCAGCTGGGGAATAGATCTCACCTCACATAGGAACAGATGCTGTGGCTGGGCCATGGTGTCTCATGACCCCTCCCCTGGGGGGACCATGAGAGAAGCTCATTAGGCAGCAATGCATTCCAGAGATAGCTCCCTGATTTCAATAACCCACAGCCCTTTCAAACAATTTCCAGTGCTTCCAAAGGCCACCTTTGGTGCGGCAGCCCATGGTGAACTCCTCAAGGAGGGTAACTACTATGTCCTGAGATCAGACAAGTTATTGCTACCAGCCCCAGCTTCACATTGCTTAGGAACAAGACACAAAAGTTGGATATTTATTAGTCTGGAACAATTCTAGAGACTGCTTCATTTTGCACAGGCAAGTACAAGGTGTTAAGCAGTTAAACCACTATTCTAGAAATAGTGGTATGTATAAATGAAGAGCTATTTAGCCAACAAATGATGAAACCTGCAGCTGTTTAATTTTAAGATTAAATAAACTCTTCCTCTTGCTCTCATATATTACATCCTCAATTAATTGGGATAATAAAGTCTCAAGAATCCCACTGCCACCCTACTTGCAAAGTGGCACAAATTTATGCAGTGGCACAAACATGGCCATGTGGACCATAGAAAAGCAGCACAAAAAGGCCAGTGATGACTATTAGCCACAGCTGCAAGGTGATTGAAGAATGACCACTGCAGCGTGGGAAGAGCTGACACCTTTCTGCCTTTGCAAACAAACACACGCAATGGAGAACTGCTGAACTGACCTAGCCCGAGGCAAGCCCTTGCAATACCTTCTGACAGCCAGTGGGACCACTGGAGCTCACTTTTTCCTAGCAAGCCTTTGAGCTCAGTTGCAGAATGATAATGTTAGGGGAGGGGGTGCCTGGCAGAGTGTTTGCCACTTAGAGGCCCTGTGCATCTGTCAGAGAACAGGCTGGACTGCCTGCATGGTACTACCCATGCTCTGCCCCCTAAAAACTCGTAGAGCCATATACTGGCAGAAAAGCCAATCCCAGCAATACATTGCTGCATCCTCCTTCTAGGCTGGGCATTGGCACCTTGTTAACTTCATTACCGTGGCTGTACTCTCAGGATTAGCTTGCTTCATTAGCCAGGGGAAACAGAGAGACCCTCATTCTGCCTTGTGCCACTGCCATAAGGGAAAAAACCAAAATTTTTAGTATTTCCTTTTTATTTTCAATATGAGGAAAAATCCAAGTATTGTTCCACAAACTTAGAACTTTGAGGACAACAAAGTTCACAGTAAGAAACTACTGCAAGACCCCCAGACAGTGCCAGACAATGAGATATAATTGTCATTATTCGTGTGGTGGCAGTGTTCCTGATGTTTAACAGAAAACTTGAATTTTCAGGAGGATATAGCTATATTCCCCAAAGAAGTTCAGAGGCTCAGAGCTGTGTGGTGTTTGTTTTACATAGAAAATTTATATTTTCATGGTTAAACAGCCTTGCAAAATCAACTGCTATTTATGAAGCATAAAATCTACATACAGCAAGGGGAATGTACAGATCAGTATTTTAGGAGGAAACAGGCTGAGCAGGATTATTTTAACTGACAAATCTTTCTGTGACTCTGACCAAGAGCCAGGAACTCCATGTGGCTATTCTTAATTCATTTCCCAATCATCACTCTACTTGAAACAAGAGATCATTAATTCACTGGACTTAAAACAATCCAGGGTTTTAGGACTTGCAAGCCCTCTGAAAATTCCTCAACAAAAAGCCACCACACAACAGCACACCTCTACTCAATGCATCTGAAGCCTACAGACAAGTTGCCTTTTTTGCTTTACTGCTTTACATGACATGCAGTGGTATTACTCCACAGATCTTCCTCAGTGGCCAATGTAAAACCACAACACTAGAGCTAACTCAAATTGTCAATTCATTCTCCTCAGAAAACACTAAAAAGCTATCAGAACCTCTTCCCTATTTGTGCCAAGATTCATTATTTCCCCAGGGGCCAGTTGACCTGCATTTCAGGGTGTGTTTTGTTAAGTTCACTCAGCAAGTATTGTCAATCTGCTTCTTAAATAAGTGATCTCTTTTTGTTGACATACAGAGCATCTAATCCTGACACTGCAAAGATATTCAGGTTGCTTGGGATCCCTCTTCAAGAATTGGTAATGAAACCTTAAAACTAACCAAGAAGTCCTCCACAGTGACTGAAAATGTATCACTATCACCTTCAATGCCTGTCTGTATCCTATAGGTCCTTGTTCTTTTTCAGAAAATCTGAAATATCTAGTGTTGCTAACATGTGTGTCTCCTTTGCTTGGCACATTGTGTGTGCTGGACACCAATTTAACACAGTAGGGCCATCATATTCATCTCACCTTTCAGGAGAGCCAGGGTGAACACTATGGCAAGGCCAGCTTCAAGATTGGATACCAATGACAAGTTTCTCAAGGAAATTAGTAATCTCTCCATACCACCTGCACTGAGATCTGCTGGGATAAACAAGTCCTTGTAATATTTTAGCTCCTCTGTGTTAACCACAAGGAAGTGAAAGAGAGAGTGTTTCACAAATAGAACTGTAACACAAGCGAAGTATACATTAAGAGATTTATTTTCCCTTTCCATATTTTCAGAATAACTGAGATAGCTATGCTGTTTAATAAAAGAAAAATAAAAAGCCAGCTAGAGAGGAAGCTGGAATCCCTAAGTGTTGTTAGCTTAGCTCGTTCTCTGCTCCTTGATATGGGTTTAAAAAATTCCCCTTGTAAAGTTCTGGGCCAAATCAATAGGTAAAAATTAAATGTACCATCAGTTAGCAAAGCTTTTCTAATTGATTTTCCCTACTACAAGCATGCTCATAGAAAGGTTCAAGCTACCATCAATCTTTTACAGTTCTGATTTTCAGCAATTTTAAGGCCCTTTGTTTTGTGTAGCTCTGGGAAGCAATTCTCAATTTCTTCAAGAGCAAAGCAATTAGAATATACTGAGACTTATTAGCCTAATCATTAACAGAAGTTAATCACCAAACATTCAGCAAAATGATTGAAACATACTGATTGTATGATTTGATGAGTGAATTAAAAGCATTTAACAGAATCACATTCCCCTGTGCCAGTCTCCCAGGAACACCTGATCTTCACACTTTTACAACAGCTTTTCCAAGATTTTCTCCCTTTAACATTCCTATAAAAGCCATTGGCATGTTCTCAAATCTTTCAGTGACATGTTCATGGTACTTCACCTTTCCCTGTCAAAAGAAAGAAAGTAAATAGCTGAATTTTCATCCACCAAAACTGAATAAATTGCAGTAAAATTTTCTCCAGCATATATAATTCATTTGAAACATGCAAGCTGGCATACACCAGGATAGCTCTTGTGAGGATCTGCTTTTGTTGTAAAACCTTTCACTTGGAGTCATAACAGGAAGCAAAAGTAAATTTTTATGCTGTAAAAACATAACAGGATAGATTTATTGCTACTTGGTCCCCAAACAACTGATCACTTCCTGAAAGCCAGGCCTGTCTCTACTCATACAGAAGTATGGGAATTACAAATCGAATGATCAAAACCTGACCCATCCCAAATCCTCATTATTGTAAAAGCTAGAGCCTCTTAGCCTTTAGTTGTTCACACTGACAAATTTCTCACAACCGTGAACCAACTTGGTTACTAACTCAGTCACCACCTAGAAAAATAAAATATAAGAAATTCCCTAGTAAGTCCCTTTACTATAAAAATATTCATTCTTTCCAGGAATTTCAGCACAATACTGCAATGGAAATCCTGGACTATACTACAAATGACTGAATGAGAAATACAGGAATCACTGTAAATATGAAAATCTTCATTACCAGATAAATGTTTTGAATTAATCTGGAAGAATGCTTCTTCAAAGCCTACATGTATTCTGCATTATACTGGAGTCTACAGGCTGATATCAGAGGTCTCAACAAAACAGAAGGGATCAGGCATATTTATTATGGTTAAGTGTCCCCAAAAGTCTCAAGGATCAAGTCAGGGAGAAGGAAAGTGTCATGCTGGGACCTCACCTAAACAGCTATGACAAGAGACCTCTTGCAGAGATGGAATCTGCAGTGTGAGTACACCTTATAAACAACTGCTCCTCCCTTCCTTACCTCCATGACCCACTTTAGCAGGGCCTGCAGACCTTCCTTCCGGCGGTTGTTCCATCGGCTAACAATAAACCCTTCCATTTGAAGCTCTTTGAAAATCATGGGAAGCTGCACATAAGGCCCTGCAAGAGAAAAGAACCAGCAAACCACCTGCAATACCAGTTTCATTCAGAATAAGTCCCAATGCACAAGGAGAGCTTTTAGTCAGTAAAGACTACAGAATCGCTTTGTTTCAGCCAGAAGCAACAGATAGTTCTTCCAAAAAGAATTTCCAGCACAAAAGACCAAAGACCCATGGGCAGACAGTCACCTAGGAGACAAAGGCCTGATCCATAAGGCTATGGAGCTAAACAATTCTGAAAGCAATTTCATTCAGAAATAAAACGGTCTCAGTTTCACCTGAGGGACTTAAGCTGAATCTCAAAAATACTGTTTAAGACCTTGTTTGATAGCCTGACAGGCTCTCATGCTCTCTCTAACTCTCAAAATTTAAGTTATAAACTCTAGAAAAACAGTTTCCTCAATCATAAAAATGTGTGATAGTTTCCTCATTACCAAAAACCTGTTTCATTTTTTTAAAGTGATCTGAGAGTCCAAAGCTGGTCAGCTACCAAAGAGAATTCAGTCTTCCTATTTCTTTGAGAAGGCAAATTTAATGCTATTGAATTGGAAACTTAATGCCATTGAAAATGAATATTCATTCACCCACATTTTCTCAGCAGTTTTATTAGTAGCTGAAATCTTATGGAAAAAAAACCAACAAAAACCTTAAGCTCCATCATCTAAAAAGCTACGGGGAAAAAACCATGTGTGTACTACTGTATAAATAGCATCATGACACCACACATGACTTCTGCTGATCTGTATCTGCATAGGGCTGTGCAGAGTCCTGTTTTATGTATTCCAGCCAGTCCTTTACTTCTAATCAGCTGATGTTCACCAGATAGTGTGCACAAAGGAGGATGAGTGCATGTACACAACACAAGGAGCATAGTCTCAGCGTCCTACAGCAGCAGTTACCCAAATGTATACACATACGTACACTTAAATGGCACAGGGAAGTAAACAGAAGACTTCCATTATGTCTTTTTGCCATCACCAAAGAGAAAATCAATTTTGACATAATAAAGGCCCTCACCTTTCTGAGGCACAGAGTCATTGTACTGAGAGATTGCACCACAGACTGCAATTCTGCCATATTTCTTCATCTGGTTGATAGCAACACTGGCAAATTCTCCACCCACCTACAAGAGCATGTGCAGCATTAGAGACAATTCAGTGTTTAGCATTGACTGCAAAATCTGCTAACACTGCATTGTTGCACCAACAGGTTGTCAGGGGAAGCAACTTCCACTCCCCAAAGACTTGGCAGAAACCCTTGCATTTACACAGTGCTATGAGGACTCAATCTCACTCTTCTAATATTTAGTTACAAATGCAGAGAATCAGTTTTAATTCCAAATCTGCTTTGTGAAGCCTGGTTTGGAAGCATCAGGCAGGACTAGCACATAGATCCCCCTTTGTAAAGGTGCTAAGAAGCAGCAACTCTGCTTTTCCCACACGCCAGTCTGCAATTTTGCATCTTTACATCATGGTGATGTAAACTTTTTACTTTATGGTTCTCATCTCCATAACAGGGATATGCCATGAAAAGCAGCTTTTAATAGTCAAGTGAGAAAATATACTGCTGTGGAGAGCTCAGCACAAAAGTTAGAAGTGAGAATGAAGGGAATGGACATAACCATAAAATCTATTTAAGGCCTTACCAGCATGGGACATGAAATCTGGGAGGCTAACACAAAGTGGCAGGAGCTACTGCCACAGAGACAAGCACTTTGCCCTGACACCAAAGATTCCTTTCAATTGCCAGAGAAAGGCAAAACACTACGGCCTTAGTCCATGGACTGGCAGAAGCATTGCTGAAGGAAAGACATGCTGAAGAGGTGATGATGGCTTCTTTTAAACAGGGTATCTGGCCAGGGAGTTTAAGGCTGGTGTATCAGCTAATACCCCTGTGGCCAGGTATTAAATTACTAGGTATAATGCCTATGTTAGCTGTAGTTAGAAATCAAAAGAGACAGAGCTAGTTCCTTATCTTGAAAGTGACCTGACATTCAATAATTTCAGCTATATTTGGAACTTGTCAGAAATTTTCTGAGGCCTGCTCCAGCAAGTGGGCCTTGCTACTGTTTCGTTTGCAGGTATCAACACAGCCTCCATGACCACATGATGTGGAGCCATCCACACTCAAACCCTTTTCAGCAATATCAGAGAACTGCCGGTGGTTGAAGGTGGGACCAGAAATGGACTGGATCAGTTTCATGTTACTGTGACTGTCACCTCCCCAAAATGTGCCATGCTTTTCAGAGAGTGAAGTAAAACTTCTCTCTCTCCATTCATAAATACTGCCAATAATCCAGCTTTGCCGTTTGGATTTTGTTCTTTCTGGTAGTCAGCTGCAGAAATAATTGCGGGAAGGGAACAGAAAAGCAGTAAGCTCCTACGGATTGAAATCCTGGTGTAGACTTCAATTAGATGATTACAATATTGAGTTCCTGCTACAGTTTAAAGAAAATGACAGCTGCTCAAGGCAAGGCCTTCTCTCTGAACTTACATTGTCAAAGAAACAGTCGTAGCCATCAGGAGAGGCTTTATGCAGTGCTTCATCCAGAGATTTAACAGTTTTGTAATTAAAGGCTTCATCAAAGCCTATTTTTTTCAGATAGGCAACCTTGTCATCTGAGCCAGCACAGCCAACCACTCTGCAACCCTGCAAGGAGAGGAGAAAAACATTTATAAATGTCCCCTGACAACACAGGCTGACATTCAGAGGGTGCTGGGTGAAGGGCTAACCCTTAAAGTAAGGTGGTTAGCATATGAGCTCCTGAAACATCCAATTATATTTGCTNGCATGCCTTCAGGGATGCTTGTCCTACTGATCATTTCTGGCCCTGTTGCCCTGTTTTACAGCTATGTCTTCCCAGCAGCAAGTATGAGCAGTCCAAGCCACTCACCCCAATTTTAGCAAGCTGCCCCACCACAGAGCCCACAGCACCAGCTGCAGCATTAACCAGCACTGTCTCTCCTGGCTTCATCTTGCAGACCTCTAGCAGACCAAAATAAGCAGTGAGGCTGCAAAGAAAAGGAAAGAATGTTCAGTGAGGAATAAAAGATTACAGACATAAAGAAATTACTTGGCCACATTGAACCAAAATATCATCACTACCAAAACAAGATTAAGTTTTCCTATATTGTGAAATACAAAACTTAATCCAACCTTCTTAATTTGGCTTTTTCACAGGCATCCCAGGAAAAAAGAAACACAGATACACTGCTGGGAAAGAGAATATTGAGGCAGAAATCTCTCTAAGGTGAAAATTTGACTAATGTGCTCATTAGTCAAAAGGAGAAAGACAGACAACTCTGTGACAACTCAGTTACAAACTGGAAGAGACAGTAAATCCAAGCTAGACAGATGTCTGTTGCCAGTTGGTATCTACTAGATACATCTGTCATCACAAATTAAAGCTGGCAGAAAAAGATAAAATGGGTGAGAAAAACTTGCTGAACTGATAGGCTCACTGCTAAGTCATATGGCTACTGGGTGAAACACAGAATTGTTAAGGTTGGAAAAGACCTCCAAGATCACCAAGTCCAACGTTTGACCAATTACCACCTTGCCAACTAAACCACAGTGCTAAGTGCCACATCCAGTGGTTTCTTGAGCACTTTCAGGGATAGTGAATCCACCACTTCCCTGGACAGCCTGTTCCAATACTTGATAACCTCTTCTGTGAAGAAATTCTTCCTGATGTCCAACCTGAACATCCCCTAATGCAGCTTGAGGCCATTTCCTGTTGTCCTGTCACTTGTTACCTGACCCCCATTTGGCTACAACCTCCTTCAGGTAGTTGTACAGAAAAGTAAGATCTCCTTGAGCCTGCTTTTATCCATGCTAAACAAGTCCAGCTCCTTCAGCTGCTTCTCACCAGATCTGTGCTCCAGGTCCTTCATCAGCCCTGTTACCCTTCTCTGGATATGCTCCAGCACCTCAAAGTCTTTCTTTTAGTGAGGTTCTCAAACCTGGAAACTATACTTCAGGTCTCACCAGTGCACTAGTAATCTGTAGGAACCACTACAGTGGCTCATCAACTGGCCAAGAATCTCACAAAACTCTTCTTCTCATTTCTAAATTCAAGCTTAGAGCTTCCCATGTGGTCTCAACTGAAAGAGCTAACTGAATCCCTCTATAAGACACCTAGAAAAAAACACATGCATGTTGACTGATGGTAAAATGAAATCTGTGAAATTCTCCACCACAAACAATTTTACAATGATTTTGAAAGCCTTCCAGATCATTAGGAGTGACTAAATCCTGATTTCCCATAAAAACTACAGAGAATGAAGTAAGAAATGCAAGCAGATGACTGAAAGATTCCAATAGTAAATATGGATTCCAAAGCACAGCAGTTCCGTCTTCTGCTGTGCAATTTAAAGGACGTCTATATTGCTGCAAGATAAAGCATCTGTCTTTTCCATTTTGGGGTTGATTTTAGACATACAGTAATAGCAAAAGAACCCAATCAGTAAAAGCAGACTAGTCGAAGTGGCAGTGAAGTTTGACACTTTTCACTGAGGTTAACACAGACTGAACTAGATTCTTTCCATCTTTTCCTGGATCCTCCTTCTGACTTATTACAGCTTCTCAAGGAGAGGCACAATAATCTCCAAGGAAAATCTCCTCTGATGAAGAGGATGGGCCAAACTTTATGCCCTATACAGGGCAAGGGCATCCAGAAGCACACATTTTTCAACAATGTGAATAGGCAATATGCTGAAAGAACAAG
>VXBI01005121.1:37540-48183 GCA_013397375.1 Toxostoma redivivum | reverse complement strand
AGGGCAGGGCAGGGCAGGGCGGGGAAGGTCAGGGGGGTTTTCATCACCCCAGGACCAAATGTAAGAAAGAGGAAAGCCCCCCGTGCACGTTTGAGGTCCAGATTGTTCATTCCCAAGAGCAGAATGGGTATTTCAACAAATCCAGTTTGGGTTTTTGGGATTGGTTGGGTTTTTTTAGGTGTCCAATTGTGACCACAATATTTCACCAAAGGGAAATATTATCCAGTCATTCGCAGCCAGGCACAGAGAGACCGAGGTCGTGGTGGAGCACCAAGAGAGAGGAAAGGATGAAAACAAAATAAATAAAAAGAAAATGGAAGGAAGAAATGAAAGAATGAGTTAAACTCCAGTGCATCAGGCAGGCCAGCTCTGGCTTTGGGGTACAGCACCCCGCTGGGACACTGGCATGTGTCCCCAGTGCTGGGTGCTAATCTCAGCTCCCCAGCTCTGACATATCAGAAACTATGAGGTTTTTCCAGTGTTTTGGGGATTCTGCACATTCAGCTCCCTGGCCTGGGCACGGCATCACCAGCTTGGGCAGATGGAAGGGTGGGAGACGTGGGTGTGCGCTGCCATCATCCTCCTCTTCCCAGTCTCTTGCTGGGAGAAGAGGCCAATCCTTTTCTGTCAATCCTCCCTGCTCCTGTTTGAGTTTGGCACCCCTTTTCCCAGAGGAAAACCTTCTGTTCTCATTTCCATTCCAGTTTCTGGGTGACATTTGGAAGAGGGCGGCCATGGAGAAAAGTCTCTGCCCAAGGCAGCCACTCCCCACGTGCCCCCCTTCACCATCGCCCTTAAATGTGACTTTCAGCTCCTTCCAGCCCAGCACCTGCTCCTCCAGCACTGGGAGAACTGGGGCAGCGAGGGAGGGGACCCCCAAAAGGAAAGCACCAGCCAAGAGAAAAGATGGGATTTGCTTCTGGCCCCATGGCTGCTGCTTGGGAGAGATGTTGGAGATGGGAGGGGGACAGTGGGGACACAAAGCAGGGCAGCAGGGACACAGGGGGGTGGTGGGGGTCCCCTCTCTTACCGGCTTTCAGGAGGATGATCTGGTCATTCTGGCAGAGCTCCATGAAGCCGTCGATGCGCTTGGCGAACTCCACCACGTACTGGATGGCGTTGGAGATCTGCAGTGAGCACTGCTGCCACATGGCCTCACAGCTCTGTGGTACAGCAAGGACACTCTCAGGGGGTGCTGACACCCTGGCACCCCAGCTCTGTGACCCCCAGGGCAGGGGTGAGACCCCAGTGCTGTGCCATCCAAGGGGGATGGTGGCATTAGGACACCTGGGATGTGAGCTGCCACCGCCAACTCCCCTCTGGGCAGGCCCCAAAGCACTGACAGTCCCTCCTCACCTTCATCCCCAGCGTAGCCCCAGGGGACACTGGCTGTGGCAGGGGGCTGTGACAGTGGCACTCACCTTGCTCTGCAGGGCACGGACCTCCTCAGGGGAGTAGAGGCTCCAGGCCAGGCGCTTGAGCTCCTCTGTTGTGTACTGGCACGTCTCCAGGTGAGACTTCACCACGTTCTGGGCCACCCGGTCTGCAAGGTGGGGACAGTGGGCGGTGAGGCCTGGGGACCCCAGCCCATCCTCTCCTCTGGGGCTGCTGGGACTGGGAGCTGGAGGAGTGATGGGGCCCTCACATGGTGTCATGAGGGTGTGAGGACAGATGGGGCAGCAGGGGCTGAGCCTGAAGCAAGCAAGGGATGTGCCACATGACCTTGGGCGTGCTCCCATCAGGGAGCCTTGGGGCTGCTCCAACAGCTGAGGCTGGGCTCACTATCTAGAATCCCAGAATCGTTTGGGTTTGAAGCTTAAATCCCATCCACTTATTCATCTTAAATCTCATTCCAACCCTCTGACATGGGCAGGGACACTTTCCCCTTGACCAGGTGTGTGTCCCCAGAGCTGGGTATGTCCTGCAAGGTGCTGGAGTGGCCCCAAGCACCATCCTTGGGGCCACACACCCCGCACACGTGCCCGGCACCTCAGCAGCACTCACCAATCTCCAGGACAGAGATGTCAGGGGGCAGCTGGGCACCCTCCAGCGCCCCGTGTGCCAGCAGCGCCGGCTCCAGCATCAGCTCGTAGATGGACTCCTGCTTGATGAGCGTGGCATCAGCCACGTCCAGGCTGGACTGGTCGGGCGAGGGCTGCGCCGAGGTCAGCAGGTCCAGGTTGTAGTAGGTGCTGCTGCCGTCGGGGGTCAGGGGGAAGTCGAAGAGGAGCCCGTCCGACAGCGTGGAGATGTCGTCCAGGTCCGAGAGGCCGCTGCTGACGCTCGTGGTGTAGACGCGGCTCAGGGGCTCGGGCTCATCCTTGGTGCCGCCGCTCTGCTCCTGGCTCTGCTGGTGCTTCTGCACCTCGGCGTAGAGGCTGTCCCGCTGCTTCTTGGACATGCGGCCGAACTTCACCGCTGCCCCGGGGGGAGATGGCGCCGTGTCAGGGCAGCTTCACCCCCCAGGGCAAAGCCACGACCGCCCACTGCCCTGGGAAACATCCTGGCTCCCGGGGGAGTGCCTGATTTGGGGGTCTCTGAGCCCCAAGCGGAGCTGGGACCCCACTGGATGCACCCCACCCCGCCCCAGACCGACCCTGGGTCAAACCAAACAGAACCAGTTTAGATTTTCCCACGGAAAGCACAAAAGCACTTCTTGCTTCCCAAACCCTCCTTGCACCGGGCTGGCCCTGCAGGGGAAGCAGCTTCTTCCTGAGTCCCTGACTTGCTCCGAGGAGGAGCAGGTGGCCCCTGGGGACCCCGGGCACCTCCAGGGCACGACTCACCGTCGCGGGACATGCCCAGCGCCAGGCATTTCTGCAGGCGGCAGTGCTGGCAGCGGTTGCGGTTGGTGCGGTCGATCAGGCAGTTCCTCTGCCGGGAGCACGAGTAGCTGGCGTTGTTCTGCTGGCTCCTCCGAAAGAAACCCTGCCCGGGGTGGGACGGGAGGAGTTAGGAAAGAGCCCGGCTGGAAGCCAGCCCCTGCAGCCGCCCCCCTGCCCGCGCTCGGCATCCCCGGGCTCACCTTGCAGCCTTCGCAGGTGATGACACCATAGTGGATCCCTGAGGATTTGTCTCCGCAGATCTTGCACGGGATCACCTCGATTTGGGCTGTGAGGGATAGGGAAAGGGGAAACCACGGCAATCAGCAATGGTCACTGCTGAATGGCAGGAGGGAGATGGCTCCCTGTCCATGACAGCCGCGGGCTGGCTCAGCACCTGGGGAAACTGAGGCACGAGAGTTGGACCCACCAGCAGCTCAGCTCTTCCCGCAGACTCCACAAGGGTTCTTGCACCTCAGAGAGGTCTCTAAAAGGTTCACACAGAGCATGGGGTACCTCCATTCCCCAGCAGCAAGAGACAGGGTAGGAAAGCCCTTGGATCCAGGAGAGCATGGAATGTGTCTGCCCCAGCCTGCCCGGGACCCTGTTTTGGAATCGCTCCCCTTATTTTTCAACTGATGTGTGCACCAGGACAGGGACAGCCTTGGCACAGGTACCGTCCCCCCCCCTGCAGCTGCAGATGCTCTGCTGCTGGAGGTCTGGCCCAAGCAGAGGGTCTGGGCCCCCCGCCCCCAGCAGCTCCTCTGAAACCCAGGACCGATATAGCCATCCCCAGCTCAAGGTCCCGGCCCCCTTCCCCCCACAAATCCGCTTCCCTCCCCGCTTCTGCTTCGCTGGCACTGAGCTGCTAATAGGCTTCGTCCTCCTCATTTTCCAGCTGCCCCAGATCTGGGCTGGCTCTGTCCTCCCGACCCGCGGGGGGGGGATGCACGGCACCCCCGGGACTCGTACGTGCCTCCCAGCATCTCTGCACCCTCTAATCCCCGCTCCAGCCCCCGCACCCCCCGGCCAGGCTCAGCCTGGCGTCGCTCTCGAGGGTGCTGGGCAGGCACCACCGCGCCAAAATAACCCCCACGGCCAGATTATGGTGATGTCCAATCTCCTGGGCCTGTGCAAATCCCCACTCGGGTAATTCCCTTCTGCCTCTCTTCTCCCCTGGGAGCCATCGGCTCTGCTCGAGGGATGTGTTTTGCAGGGCCACCTCTGTGAGTGACAGTCCCAGTGCTCAGCCAGTGCCACCTGTACCCCAGCACCTGGCAGGGTCCTGGGGTCCCTTGCTGCTTGGGGGAGGCTGGGATGGGGCAGTGAAGCCTCACTGGGCAGAGGGGCAGCCAAGGTGCCATTGGACCCCCAGGGATGGCATTGGTCCCTCAGGGATGCTCAATCCCCCAGGGATGGCATTGGTCCCTCCTAGGGATGTATCAGTCCCTCAGGGAAGCCGTTGGTATCCCAGGGATGCTGTTGGCCCCCAGGGATGCCATCACTGTGTCCCCTGGGGCAGATTTGCTCTGGGGAAGGACTCACTCCAAATTCAGGTGTAAGAGGAGGGACATATCCCTCCTGCATCCTTTGACTCAGTGATTAACCCAATGCCCCAAACGCACCAGGTGATTTTGGGGCTTTTCCCCTCCTTCCCCACGCTGCTGAGCTGAGCTTTTCCCAAATCTGTGTGTTGTCCCCCGACTCGAGGGAGTCACATCCCATCCCTGCTCCTCCCCACATTCTCTGCCAACTCCTCTTCCGTGATTCTGGGCCTGAGAGAGCAGAGCAGATTTCCCCGCGGTGGGCAGGGCAGCGATGCCCAGGGCATCCTCAAATCCCCCGCAGCTGCACCAACACTGCGGCCCCAGGGCCACCCCTTTCACAGGCATGGATGGAGGCACCAGGAGGGCCATGTGTGGGATGGCACCAGGAGGGCCACCCCCAAACCACCGATGACCAAGACACCCCCAATTCCCTGGATCTCGCTGCCCGCTTCCCCCGCGCTGCCGGACGGCAGGGACCGCTCCCCTCTCCAGCACCCTGCCCCGAGCCCTGTGCCGGGATGGGACCGAGGTGGTGGCACGGCGGGGGGCACAGGGAGGGGTGCCACCCTCGGCAGGAAGCGGCGTCGGCTCGTTATGCAACGTTAATTGCAGCCGCCGGCAGCGGGTGATGCATCGCGGGCGCCGCGCCCTCACGCCCGCGGCCGATACCCGGTACCCGGAATTACCGGCACCGGCAAACACCGGGCTGAGCACGGCCCGGTACCGCCGGCACCTACCCAGCACAGCCCAGCGACGCCAGCCCACAGTGCCCCCAAAGCCCCCAAAGTCCCAAAGGCTTCGTGTAATGTCGATGGGATCCCAAATCTCGCCCCCGCGCCGAGGGGAGCCCCGCGGAGCTGGAGGTGATGGGGATGATGCTGTCCTGGTGAAGGAGAAACCCCGACCACCCGCCGTGTGCCCGCAGCCTTTTGGGGCTCTAATTACCATCCTGCTAATTACCCGGCCGTGCCCGCCACTGGCACCTGACCCGCTCGTAAGACGCTCGCCCCAAATAACTGACGTGGAGATAGGGCCATAACCTGGCGATGGCAATTACAGCCCAGCACGGTTAATTGCTGCTCTGATTGTAAACCCGGCTGAATCACCGAGTCGGCTCCATCAGTGTCCCCGCGTGCCGCAGCCATGGACCCCCGAGGCGGCTGGACCATGTCCCCATCTCCCCTGCGACCCCCGAACTCGCTCCTGGGGCAAATCCAGAAGGGTGAGAAGGAATGTGGGCGCAGGTGGGGTGGCTATAGCAGCTCCCGATCCCCCAAATGTCACTGATCAGGGAAAGCATTGCAGTAGACCGCAAACCCCGGATATTCCTCCCCCCACCCCGTGCCTCAGTTTCCCCACCAGAGAACTTGGCATCTCCTCCCACCACAACCGTGCCACCATCGGCCACACTGCGAACGGGGGGGCATTTAGGAGAGGGTGTACCTTGGGGGAGGAAGCAGGGAAACTCCACCCTGAGGCCGATGGGGCTAAAATAATGATCGGGATAAAAGAAACAACAAAAGGGTTAAAAAAATAATTAATAATGATCTCCAGCCGGCAATTAAAATGTCCCGGCGGTGGTATTTGCTCTCCTCCCACTGTAAACACTTCTTGCCCAACTCCCGGCCCGTTGCCACCGGCCGGCCCTTATGTAAGTGGCCCTGTGGCACGGTCCGGCCACGGGGCCCGGCCGTGGTGGGGCGATGGCCCCCGGAGCGGCGGCTGCGCGTGGCCCCGCGGTTGGAGCCATCCTGTCCCACTGACACACTTTCTGCCCGTGGCCACGCGCGCTTGTGTAACCACGGCCTATGTAACGTTAACCCTTCCGGGCCCGCGGCCACTCCGGGACCGGGCTGGTGCTCAGGGCGGCACCCCGACCTCCTGCCACCGGGAGCGGGGATTTTGGGGCATTTTGGGGTGATACCTCCAGCTGGGGACACCCATTTGCCACCCTGAGCTGCAGCTCCAGGTGACGGAACACAGGTCTGTCCCTGCACAGTGCCCAGGTAGCCGGTCACTGCCCAGACCCAGCCGTGTGTGTCCCCCCTAGCCCGGCACTGCTCACCCCAGACCATGCTGGAGGCTCCGGTGGTTTCGGCAGAGCCAGAACCGCCCTCCCCGGAGCAGGAATCGGCCTTGGTGCCACGCCATGCCGGCACACCCTTTTCTCCATCGCCTCCGCCCCAAGGGCGGGCATCTCTTGCACCCCAAAACAAAACAAGGCAGTCCCTGCAGGATGCAGCCGCGGGGGCCTGACCCCCCCTGTGGTGCAGGGAGGATGGTGGCCCCATCCTCCTCCTCCCCCCCATCCCTCCCCTCGGCCATATGATCTCACTGCTTTGGGGGAATCACCCCAAAATCCTCAACACCCCATTGAGCCTTGGAATGTGCTGTGACCCCACTGCTGCTGGAGGCTTTTTGGAGCTGCTCCCCCTCCCATCAGCATAACTGGCTGCAGGGTGAGGACTTCTGGGAGGGGCGTGTTTTGGGGTGCACTGGCAGATCCCTGCATAATCCCCTGAACAGTCCCCCGGGGTGATCCTGTACCGCTGTCACCCCACAGGGACAGAATATGGCCACCCCTTCCCCTGGGGGACCACGTGAGGCCATGCTGTCCTTGCCAGAGGTAGTGGGGCAAGCATCGCAGCTCTGAGTATTTCAGAGGCGGCTCCGCGCCTCTGGGGCCATCGCTGCCCCAAATACCCCCCAGTGCTTCCCCAGTGCCCTGCCTCATTACCCAGTGAACCTGCTGGGAAAGCAGGTCCGTGCCCATCCCTCTGCCAGGCTCGATCGATGCCGCAGGACAGGCACCCCTGGTAACCGGCAGCAGCCCTGCAGCCCCCCCGGGGGCCCCAGCCCCAGCCAGGGCACTGGGGTGCTCTGATGCTTCACCTCCAGCACATCTCCCCTTCCAGGGAGACTCAGCATCCCTCTGGTGCACCCAGAGCAGGGAGAGGAGGATGAGTCCAGGCTGCGCAGGGACACACAGTACCCACAGGGACATGCAGGGACCCCCATTCCTGCCCTAAAACCTGGCTCTGCTCCTGCATCCCCTGCAGCAACCTCCAGCCCCGGGAGTGACTGCGCTTCCCTACAGGCACCATCCACAGTTGTGTTTTACTGCTGGGGTAGGAATAATAAGGAAATAAAGGGAATTATCACCCCTTTACATCTGCTGTTGACTTTAAACAACCTCCAGTGCTGCAGCGCCTCGGGGTCTCCCAGCACCCCGGCACTTCGGCCATCGCTGCCAAAAGATCCCATCCCCATCCATGCACCCCGGGGAACCCCAAACAACCCGATGTTCACAGCCCCAGCTCCTGGCACAGGAACACCGACAGCACCGGCACCAAGTGGGCAGTAGGGAAAATTTAGATGACACAACCATGGCCCCGTGGCCGGGCTGGGATGCTGGAGGGGGAACTGCTTTCCTAATTGATTAGCAAAGATTTCCTGGAAACTCTGGGCCAAAACAGCGTTCAGCTGCTCTTACCCTGCCCTGGGGCAACCTCTGGCCACCTTCCCTTGCAGGCATGTGAACATTCTCCCCAGTCCCCAGCAAAGTGCTGTTTTTCCCTGTCCCACACTGTGGTGCAGTGTGTGCCCCTAACAGGGAAATCGTAGCGCCGGATGGGCGCCGTGACTCCCCCAGGGCCGCCCGGCTCCCTCCCGAGCTGCTCCGGTTCAGCAGCTCCGGTTCCGCAGCTCCCGTGCCACGCAGCTCCGTGCCAAGGCCAGCCCCGCCGGCAGGACGCAGCCCTTTGCACTTTGCCTGGTGCAGAAGGGTGGCAAAGGTGAGGCAGCGGGGAGGGGGACCTGCCAGCCCGGGGTGGGGACAAACCGGGCTGCGGTGGGAGAACCCCTCCGGCACTGCTGCTAAACCGGGGGGAATTATCTCCCTGGGGCTAAAAAAAGGCAGGAGAGCAGCTCTGCTCACCACATCCGATAAACCGAGCTGATTTAGACATTAGCAGCTCTTTAAATAGCCGCTGCGAGTTCAAAGTTAAACGTGACAGGGAACAGGGACAGGGACGTCGGGCTGGGGACAGCGACCACCGGCCCCCCACCACTGATCTTCCCTCTCCAGGTGCTGACTGCCCCTGAGGTTATCAGGGTGGGGGATCCCAAATCCTGTCTGGACCCCTCAGGACCCCATAAAGCCAGCGGACAGCTTTCTCCTCCAGGCTTGTTTTTGGGAAGTGACAGGCACGGGCATCCCCGCGCTGTGGTACCCGGGACAGGCGCAGCCGTCGTGCGGGAGGGCCGGTGGGTGCCGGCCGCGCCAGCGTGTGCACGCCGCCGAAACGGGCAGGGAAGCTCCTCCTCCGCCCTCTCTGATTTTTCCAATGACAGATCTAGGTCACTAGGACAAGTCGCAAAGGCTGCCGAGCCACCGCACGCTCCTCGCCACGCTGCTTGCAAAACAAGTGAGCAGGAGGGCTGGAAACCGTATAGGATTATACAAGGCAAAGCCTCTTCCTCGGCCCCGGCGCAGCCGCGGCGCAGGGAAGGACAGGAGCGAGGAGCTGCTGTGGCCCCCGGGGAAATGGGGCAGAGCGGTGGCGGTTTTGGGAAGGAAAATGGAGATTGAATCAATTTGGTGTCGCCATGCGGCATTTTGGGTTTCGAGAGAGATGAGGATGAGGACGCGGGACTGCGGGAAAAACGCCCGACTAGGGGGAATAATGGGATACCAGGAGGATTTGGCCCTAAATTAGGGTCGACACCAGCAATTCAGGAGGGAGATGAAAAATATTTTTAAAAAAGGAAAAGTTCGCCCAGTTGCTAATTAAGCCGGTGCTGGCTGTGTAAGTGCTACGTAAGAACCAGGCGTGTTCATAATTAGGCAGGCGCTAATGCTTCCCTTCGTCCTAATAAAGGTGAAAACCCAGGATGTCGAGGGGCAGGAAGGGAATGTGGGGGGCTTGTCTCGCCCTCCTCACCCACCCCAGCCCCACCATTACACAAGAGTGCGGCGGGGGCAGAGCCGCAGCACCCGCGGCGCAGGGAGGAAGCAGGATTTGAGGAGCTCGAGATGAGCGTCCCGGTACCCACACCCCAAAATGTGCCTAAGGACGTGCACCCCCAAAACACATCTATGGAGGGGCGCGAAAGAGGCCTGGCAGGGCGAAGGGCTCGGAAAAGGCAGGAGATGATGGAAAAATGATTTAAAGGAGGATGAAAATCCCAGCCCAGGGTGCATCGGTGCTGGGAACAGAGCTGTGTCCGGCCACCGCTGCGTCACCATCACCAGGCCCCGCTGGATTGTCCTGCTGGAGCCTTCCTCCCTCCATCCTCCTCCTCCCCACCGACTACTTGGCAAAGCAGAGGGGTGAAAAGTAGGAATTGCCTTTGGTAACGGGTAAAAAAACCAGGCAGGTGCTGGCACAATTCACCCCTGCCCTGGACAAGGGGCACCTAAAACTGCACCTAATCCCTCGCCCGTCCCTGCAGGAGCCTCCCAAACGGCCCCCCACGCCGTGGGGAGGGGGAAAAGGGGGAAAAAACTACAATAAATCCAGCCCTGGTGGGAGCAACATATTGAAGAGGAGATTAAGGGGTTTAGTGCGGGGAAAAGCTTAAGAGTGCGTCTAAGCCGGCGTCGGAAAGCAAAGCAAAATAAACAAGAATTTTATTCCTAACGAAGGGGGAGCTGGAGAAGGCGGAGCGGCCCCGGCGGGGCTGGTGCGGGTTTCCCCCCTGTTCCCCTCCGCGGGGCTGGTGCGGGCCCCCCCTTGTCCCGTTCCAACGAGGCTGATGCGGGTCCCCCCGTGTCCCCAGTGGGGCTGGTGCGGGGTCCTTCCCATGCCTTCCGCGGGGCTCATACGGGTCCCCGCGTCCCCTCCAGCAAAGCTGATGCGGGTTCCCCCTTGCCAGTGTGCGGGCTGGCACCGAGTCCCCCCGTCCCTCGCCGGCGGGGCTGATGCCGGTCCCCCGTATCCCCGTCCGGGCTGACGTCGGGTCCTTCCCGTCCCCCTCTGCCAGGCTGATGCGGATCTCCCCGATCCCCACCAGGACCAACTTCTGCGGCTGCCCNCCTTCGTCCTCCTCCTCCTCCTGCTCCATCCCCATCCCCGCCGCTCCGCCGCCCGGTGCTCGGCGCTGCGCGGGCGCTGCCGGCGCCTCCCCGGGACCGGGGTCTGCGCGACCCCTGCCCGGCTGTGGCCGTGGGGCGCTCGGAGCTGCCCCCGGGGCTGCCCGCCCCCGGGAGGGCCGTGCCGGTGCCCGTCCTGCCCCGGCTCGCCCCGGCACGGGGCCGGCTGCGTGGCCCCCT
>VXBI01005121.1:20897-35505 GCA_013397375.1 Toxostoma redivivum | reverse complement strand
ACAGATCCCACCCGGGGAACATCGGGGGCAGCCCCTGCGCCCGCGGCGCGCGCGGCGAGGCCGCTGCCGTCCCCCGGGGTCACGGGAGCTGCCCGAAGCAGGTCACCCTCATTAGCCCCATTTCAGATGGGGAAACTGAGACCGGGAGCAGCGCAGTGACTCTTCGTGGCACGCAGGGTCCGGCCCCGGCGAAATCGCCCCTCCCAAAAGGCGGTCGCCGATTGCTGCTGTTGGGACAGTCGTGGCTGAATCGCGCCAGAGCGAGAGCGAAAATACTCCCCGAGTGCTCAGCGTAACCCAGAAGTATGAGGTTACATAAGCGGCACCACACCTGCCGTGAGCAACGCGGGACCCACGCACACATCCACGCACCCGCTCCCGCCGCCGGCCCCTTAACCCTTCGTGTGCGGCACCGCCAGCTTCGGCAATGGCCCGGGGAAAGGCCCAGGGGAGAAGGAGATGCTGCAGGGTTACCTGAGCATGTGCTGAGTGCTGCAGGTCTGGGACTCAGCCCCACGCTTTTGGGGCCACAAGGGTGGAGGTAGAGAGGCTCTATCAGAGCAGGACCCCTTTTTCTCATGAGCAGGGTCTAACCCCATGGACTTGGCTGGGTTTAAATTGGGGTCCTGATCCCAGGAAAGCCAGAGCAAGGTGGAGCCAGCTCACCTGTGGCTGAGCCCCTGGAGTAACATTTGTTCCTAAGAGAGGAGCGGCCTTGACCGGGGCTATTTCTGCTGTGGCAGTGGTGGAGGTCACGGAACATCCCCTGAAAATCCTCTCCCCCTCCCCAGGCTGTGACAGGAGCTACGTTCACAGCTGGCTGGTGCAGAGACCCTCACCGCAGCATCTATTGGTGCTGCTCCTGGTGATGGAAAGCAGTGGAGCTGGAGAGCCAGAGCTGCCTTTGGTTACTGGGTGGTGCCAGGCCTGGACTCGGTGCCAGGAGCTGCACCTGCCGGGGCAATGCCGGGGGACAGCTCCAGCGGGGCTGGATCCAGCCTAGGACAGGTGGCACCAGTGGCAGAGGAAGGAAAAGGCCACCAGGAAGGGATAAGGAACCAAAACCCGACACTTGCCGCCATCCAGCACTTCTCCTCCTGGCCCAACCTCGTTGCCAAATCTTTGTGATCAGGGCCAGGGAAGACGGCGGGGCCCTGCCAACCTGTGGCAGCACTGAAGTGGCCACCGCTGGCACGGCTCTTAGCCAGGATTAGCCCAGCTGGCCCCCGGCTGGCCCGGAGGTGAGCAGGAATTCCGGATGACACCATCGCGCCTTAATCACTGTTTGCTCTCCCTCGCGCCCCACCCAGTGAGAGGGGAACCTTCTGCCAGCATCGCCCGTCCCACACCCAGAGCCCCTCACCCCGGCTCGGGGACCACAGGGGGGACCACTGCCAGGGCTGTGACAGCAGTCCCGAGCTCGGCGAGCCCCGGGCTGGCACAGCCGGACCCCGCCGTGTCTCTGCCCTGGGCTCCCTGCCAGGGGCACTGCCAGGCGCCTGCCGTGACTCAGTTTCCCACCTGGAACGGCTGGCCTGCCCGGCAGGGAGTGGGTCACGGGGTGAACCCACTGACAGGGGGAACAGCATCAGTGTCCCCACATCTCATCCTCAGGTGCCCCATGGCAGCCCCCAGCCTCAGGACTGGGCAGGAGTGCTGTCCCTCAGTCCCTGGGCTGGATGGGGATCCTGTTGCCCAGTCCCAGGGCTGGGTGAGGGTCCAGCCATGTCCCCCATACCGGGCTGGGGGCGGGAGCAGCAGTGGGGGCCGGGGGGGCTGCAGGGGAAATGCAGCACTTGCAACCACTGAGCCTTATTGTGTCCCCTGGGCTGTGGGGGTGATACAAGGGGACACCCCCTGCTCAGGGGCTGGGTCCCACTGCTTTGTCCTCTCCATGGTGTCAGTGTCACCCTTCCTCCCAATGCTGCTGCTGAAGCACCTCGGTGGTGCAGGATGAGGATCCCTCAGCTGTGCCAAACCAAACAGGGCAGTGCCCTCAGACGATGGGGATGAGATGTGGCTTTGCCAGCTGTGCCAGTCCTGGCAGCCATGGGATCAAGCATGGTGCTGGGCACGTGGCCCTGCTGCAGAGCTGTGAGTCACTGCACCTTGGGGCTGCTTAGGCAAAGGCTGGCACGGGCTGGGACATGGGGATGTGGGGCCAGGGGTAATGGGGCCATGGAAAACGGCTGTGGGGTGGGGCTGTGGGGCCATGGGGCTGCGAGCTGGGGCTGTGGGGCCATGGGGTTGTGGTGTGGGGCTGTGGGGCCGTGGGGCCTTGGGTGCAGGGTGGGTGTCATTCGGGCACACTGTGAGTGTAAAGCAGAGCATGGAGAAGGGGGAAACTGAGGCAGCAGTGGGGTGCACTCCTGAGTCCTGCAGCCCGTGCGGGGCTGTCACTGTCACCACCCGAGGCCAGGGGCTGTGGGGCAGCAGGGCCAGGTGTAACCGGAGCCCCGGCATGGTCTGACCCGCTCACGGCTCACTTAGCGCCTGCCCGGTGCTTATGCAATAGCTGCTGCCATGTGGCTCTAAGGGACACCCAACGCCGCGGCAATTACCTGGCCCCTAATCAGCAGCGACGCAGGATAACGAGGCTAATTGGAGCCGTGGCTAGCAGAGCTGCCGGGGGAGGAACATTCTGTCTCCTCCTGCACCCCGAGGGGTGTCCCAAGCAATTAGTGATTGCTGAGCCTTCGTTAGGGGCTGTGGGGGAGGGGAACCATGGCCGGGCTGGACCCCACTGTGCCCCGGGCAGCGGCTGTGGGTGTCCACTGGAGTGGAGCACGGCATCCCCATCCCTGCCTGCATCCCTGTCCATCCCTGCATCCCTGTCCATCCCTGCCTGCATCCCCATCCCTGCCTGCATCCCTGTCCATGCCTCCATCCCTTCCTGTATTTCCATCCCTTCCTACATCCCCATCCTTGTCTGCCTCTCCATTCCGCTCTGCACCCCCATCCCTGCCTGCATTCCCATTACTGTTTGTATCCTTGTATCTTCCTGCATTCCTGTCCATCTGCACCTTCATCCCTTCCTGCATCCCTGTCCCTGTCTCCATTCCCATCCCTGTTTCCATCCCCATCTCCTCCTGCATCCCCATCCCGCGATCCCGTGGTGCAGTGATGCTCCAAGTAGGTCAGTGGGCCGTGGTGCTGGGTGACTGTGGGTGGCTGCCGCACCCGCCGTGGGGAGCTTTGATCCCCTTATCCCTGGTTGCCCTGGCCCTTGGCCGAGCCCACCCCTGTGCTGGCCCCACTGGGCTCTGTGGTCCCCGGGGAGGGGGCAAAGGCAGCGTCTCCCCGGCTCAGACTGCAGAGCTCTGACTCACCTCATTGCACAAATGATGCCCTTGGCACTTGAAGGGGTCCTGCCCCCCTACGCCGCCCCGTCCCTCCCCGGTGCCGCGGGGGGCTCAGCCCTGCAGTGTGGGGTGCAGGGGGCTCCCCGGGCAGCTCCCCCCGGCGCTCGCCCCCGGCTCGGGCGGCGCAGCCTCCGCTCAGCCCTGTCCCGGGCACCGCGCGGCGCTGCCGAATCTCCAGCGTAATAATTAGGAGATAAACAGGAAAGAGGAAAGGGGCAGATTTCATATTCCGCCCGATCCCCCCGGGAGAGATAAAAGCGGAGTGGGGGGACTCAAGGGGGCTTTTTTCCCACTTGTTTCTGCTGAATCAAACATTTTTCCTCCTGCTTAGAAGATTTCCTGACTCCCCCCGTTCCCCCCGCTCCTGCCTTAATGAGGTTTTGCTGTAAAAGTCTCNCCCGCCCCTCCTTTACCTCCATCTTTTTGAACTTCCCAGACACAAAATTGCTGAGTTTCATGTGATGCTGCTTCTCCTGCACCCGGTGGCGAGCACGGGGGTCCCGGGGCAGATGGGGGGCACTTGGCAATGACACGGTCCCTAGGGCTGGGGCAGGGATGGTCCCTCCAGATGGAAAAGCCACCTGCCTTTGAGGGGAACCTCCAATCTGGGGTGAAAGGGTATATTTGGAGATTTTATTTTGTCCCCAAATTGGAATATTTTAGAAATTCTGCATAAAGACAGCCCATGGCTCAGGACCACCAAGATGGTGGCCCTGTCTTTACCATCAATAGTGAGGCTCTGGGGGCTGGTGACATTGGGGCATCACCCTGTGGGGCAGGCAGAGGATGTGGCAGGGTGTGCAGGCAGGTGCTCATTGGTGCCAGGAGCATCCTCCCTCCAGGGCTCAGCTGGGAGTGACTGTAGGACCCCAAGCTGGGGCTGGTGGCAGGAAAATGATGCTGCTCAAGGTCCTGTCCTGGCTGCCCACTCAGGACTCTGCCGTGGGAAGCAGCTGCTCCCTGGGGAAGGGGCTTGGAAGCTGCACAGCCCCTCGGCAGCAACCCTGCTGCCAGGACAGACCCTGTCCTCAGAGCACCCATTCATCCCTGCTGGGGGGCTCTGGGCACCCCAACCTCCCCATCACCTGTGTGGGTGCCCAGCCCTGACCACAGTGGGTCCAAAGGAAAATGTGAGAAGCAGGAGCAGAGCTGGCAGCACCTGAGCTGCTCGAGTGTGGGGTGCTGCCCTGTCCTACCCGTGCTGGAGCCATCGGACACTGCTGGGCTCCCTCCTCCTGCCCCCGGTGCCCCGGGCTGCCCGTAGTGCCCGTACCTGGGCGTCCCGTTCCAGAGCCGATCTGGAGGCTTTAGTGCAAGTTAAGCCTAGCAATCCCTTAATTCCAGGGACCGAAATAGGAAAGATCAGTAGGTCAGTGGGAAAAGCTCTTGGCCAAAGTTAACATGTTAATGCAGAGAGAAGGCGAGGTAAGGAGCAGCGAAGAGGAAAGTGCCCAGAAATCTGCTGCTGACCCGCCCCGTGCCCGGGCTCTGGTCACTCTGCATCCCGCTGTTTTGGGGATGCCAAACACTGGTGTCCCAGGAAGGCTTGGCAGCTCCCGGTCTGGTGCAGTTTTGGGAAGGAAGGGGGGGGGTTTCCCCTCCCACCAGACACCCCAAGCGCAGCACTCGCAGCCCCGAGGCGATCCCGGTGCGTTAAACCCCGCTCTCCCGAGGCGAAAGGTTGCGCATTAGCGCCTGCACCGCTGAGCGGCCCTAATTAGGGCTTGGCAGGCGCCCGCCTTGGCCCCGTAAGCACCTTTTTGGCTGCTGCTCTGGAAAAAGCCGTGCCAGAGGGCTTAGCTCTTAATACAGCCAAAGCCCAGGTGAGCCACCCACCGCTGCCCAGCACCAAGGGGCCGGTGCCAGCCCTAGCTGAGGGGATCAGCTCTGGTTTTAGGTCCCAACTCCAGCTGTGGCCTCCGGGGGCTTCACCTGGTGGCCCCACACAAGACCCTCAGCCCTGCAGTGCCGGGGCTGCTGCTGGTGCATCCCATCAGGAACCTCCCAGGGCCTTTCCCTGCATCCCAACCGCTTTCCCTTGGGGTTGGGTGCTTTTGGGCAATAATATCGCTATGGGAGCAGTTTCCTTAAATCCATCTTTGTTACCACAAGCAGCTTAGCACCAGAAACTCTCTTCCTCTCTGTTCTTTTAATACGATCCCGGCTTAGCAAAGCCCCGGGCTTAGCCACTGCCCCTGCAGTGCAAGTGAGGAGAGGAGAATTAAATAATATGAAAGCAGAAAACAAAGGGCTCTGCTTGATTTAAACAGCTGGAGGGGGGATGGCAGCAACCCAGCCCTGCCTCGGGGGAGCCACTGGGGTTACCTGAGGAGGGGGATGCTCGGTGGGATGATACAGGGTGGGGCCCCTGTGGGATGCCTCGTTTTTACAGGTCAGTGGGTCAGGGATGCTCTGATGTTCTCAGCCATTGCTCCTGCTGACAGAGCCCAAGGGAGACAAGGTGTCTCAAATACCTCACTATGCTTCCGGGTCACAAGAGTTTTTCCACCTTGGACTCTGCCAGAACCAGTGAACAGTTTGGGAGAGCTCAGTGCCCTTTGCAGAGGCAGCATCACACCCAGACAAGGGCCTTCCCCACATTTCCCACCCCACCAGACCGGGAAGGTGCTCCCCGGCCGCCGGGCAGACCCTGCTCTCGTGCTGTGCCCATGGGCTGGGGGTTCCTGCTCGCTCCTGGCTCCCAGCTGGCTCCCATGGCTGCCACCGTGGCTCACCTTGGACTCCGCTCCCGGCACAGCCCAGCGCCCGGCTGGGTTGCTGGGGAGACGGGCTGGTTTATTTACCATCGGCTCTGCGATAAGGAGTGTGAAAGAAGAGGAGGAGCACATGGTGTCCAATGTGCCTGACCCACTTTTCCATCGCCCGGGCATTGCTCGCCCTCGGCGATTGGATTGCAGCGGCTGCGGAGCCGCCAGGGCTCGGGGCGTCCTTCCTTGCGAGCCACCTTTGCTCTGGGCTGGTTGGGAACAGAGGAAAAGCATCCCTGGGCACCAGGAGTGGACGCCGAGACGGGGATGGAAACCCGCGCGGGAGCTCCCCGGGCCGCTCCCTGCGCCCGTCCTTGGCCGTGGTGCTGGCGCGGCCGCCGCCGGCGCTGGCACAGTGGCCCAGATCTGCCATTCCGCATGGCTACCCCGGCTGTCCCCGGGGCCGGGCCCGCCAGCCTGGGCCCTCGCTCGGCGCCTCGCGCGCCCGCCCGCTAATCCGACATGACTCTTCCATTAGACACGAGATGCCGGCAAAGAGCTTTTCGGTGTAGGAATTAACTCCTTCTCCCACCCCGCAGCTCCCTGACCTGCAGCGTCGCTCCGGCTCCCTTGCCTGTGTGACCTGGGGTCCGCGGGACTGGGGGGGGCGGGGTCCCCCTGTTGTCACCCCAGCCTGGTGGTGGGCTGGTCCACCTGGGGAGCCTGGCTAAGCCCTTACGTGTGCACGTCCCATCCTCCTCCTCCTGTGAGAATGCAGGATGCGAGCAGAGACCTGGCACTGAGGTGGCAGAGGGTGTCAGAGAGGGGCTCCGTGGACCCCCGAGTGGCAGGAGGGGCCCCAGCCCAGTCCCAGTCCCAGTCCCAGTCCCAGTCCCAGTCCCAGTCCCAGTCCCAGTCCCAGTCCCTGTCCCTGTCCCTGGCTGTGCACAGCCGCTTCCCTTATCGATCTTCTCTTGTTGTTAATTATCGGCTCCAATCGAGCCTGATCAGAGCCACGGCTCCCTGCAAAAACCCTGTTGTGGTTTTGCCCATTCCTCCCCTGCCCTGAGGTGCTGGGGTTGCTGGGGAGCAGATGGGACTCAAAGGGGAACTTGGGGAGCTGGGGGCAGGTGGGATTTGGGGTGCACGTCCTGGCCAGGTGGTGCTCCCCAAGCAGGGGGACCTGGGACACGTTGGGGACTGAATGAGGGGAAGAGCCCAAGCCAGGAGCCAGCACATGGAACCCCTGAGTGGCACAAATGTCCCAGAGCAGAGGGGACAGCAAGGGTGGCTCCTGCAGAAAAGGAGGTGAAAACCGTGCAGGGTTTGCGCTCCAGGAACAACCACTGATAGCCACCTTCCCACATGGGAAGAGCTGTCCCTCATGTCCCTGTACCCCAGGAGCCATTCAGGGGCAGTGACAGCAGTCCCCTGTCCCGTGCTCCAAGGACAAGCCCCAGCATCCTTCCAGAAGGGAAGCAAAACTGATCCTGCCTAGTGCTGAGCCCAGGGGAAGCACCCCCACTCTGCCTCCTTGTGCTGCTCCATTGGATGAAGAGAAGGATTGGCACCCATGTCCCCTGGGCACCCCTCCCATCTGTGTGCTCAAGGCTGGGCTCTGTCCCTGGATGGAGTCAGGAGCCTACTGATATCCCATTCTCTTGTCTGAGGTCCTGGAAAATACCTCAGACAGAGGGCTCATCTCCAGAATACAGAGGGGAAACTGAGGCACGGAGTGAGGGGACATGCACCATGATGGGCTCTGCAGAGGTGGTGCCTCTGAGGCATCGCTGGAACCACAAGGGTGCTTGAGCCCTGTCCCTGCCATGGTGGGCTCTGCTGCCCTTGGGGCTCCAGCTAAGGGCACTTCAGAGGCAGCCACTGCCCAGCAGCCCCCAAAGCTGCTGCAGAGCAGGCAGGGAGTGCTCAGGAAGGGCTCCAGCCAAGGGGGCCGGAGAGGGGCTGGGGAGGGGCTGCTCTCCCCTGGTGTTCTCACCATCTGCAGAGATCGCTGATGTTCTCACCATCACCTCCCCCACTACTGTGGTGTCACTGGGCTGGGTCAATACAGATCAGGATCCTGTGTAACACTGGCTGTGAGCACCTGGCTCACAGTGGGGATGTCCCAATGGAGAGTTGACCTGGATCCCAACCACCTGTGTGACCATCACGTCCCATGCCTCTACATGGCCCTGGGACAAGGGCCTCTAGCAAGGGAGAAACCCTGCAACGTCCAGAGAGGACAGGACTGGGGATATCTGCTAACCCTGGCCCTCATAGTGACACCAGGACAACCCAGCCAAGGTGGGCACTTGAGGCCCCTCTGTGGTGCTTTGGGGACTCAGAGTGGGGGACATCCACCAAAGCCAGTTTGGGAGGTCACTCTGGAGACCCACACCTGGCACCCAGGGTCTCCTGATCACCCCAGAGCAGAGAGATGTCCAAAAGGACACCAGCTCTCCTTCCACCCTGGGCAGGAACCAAAACATGCATTGATTATTTCTGAGGGACTCTTTGGCTGCAAATCAGGGTGTCATCACTCTTCCTCCACACCATGGACCTCAGACTCCATGGCAGGGTGGGGCTGTGGTGGCAGTGGAGGAAACCATGCCCAAAATCCCAGTGCAGAGCCCCCCATGAAATATTCAGGCTGCTCTGCACAATTCCCACCTTGCTGCTGTCGAAAGCACCATGAATATTGCAGGTGAGCATTAAAGTTTCAGGGCTGCCATGTTTCAGGACACTGTGACCACGGGAAGTCCCTCTGTTGGGACATGTCACACCTTCACCAGGCTCCAGTGACCTCTTTCTCTCTAGTTTACCCCAAAAACTGGTGGTGGTGATGGGCTGGGTCCTTGAAGTGCTACAAGAGCAAACCAACACGAAGCTCCTCACTGTGTTCCCAGAATGGATTGCTCAGTTCAGGGAAGAGTTGCAGGATGTCCTGCAGCACTAGGGAAAAGCAGAGGTTGTGGTGACCCCTCCCAAAGGCTCAGCCATGGTCCCCACTGTCCTGACAGCAGCATGGCTCCACCCCTGCGTGGCCCTTGCAGGCAAGGAAGAACTCCCTGAGCATCTCTGAGGTTTTCATCCTCCATGTCATGAGCTTTCCAGGTCAGTCCCCACCAGAAGAGACCATTCCCTTCTCATCCACCTGCTCTCATAACTTGGCTCTTCCCATGTTTATATAACAGCGACGTCTCCTGCGGACTGGGGAGAGAATTGGCCGGGGAGAAATAATGAGGATAATTCAAGTCATTTGGGAAGATGAGGTTTTCGAGGTGCCCAGCGTCTTCCACCTTTTACATGTTGTCTCTAATCATCTGCAATCTCGGATGGCCATTGATGGAGCTCGTTGCTGTGGTGACGGATGAATAGCCCTGGGATTGTACCATGCCAAAAAAGTGCTGTCCTTTCCATCAAAACAACAACAACAACAAAAATATCATTTTGTTCAGGAAATTAAGCAGTTTGCAACCAAATAGCAGAGTCTGAAAAGGCTCCTGCATGTCCCTTCCTCCCGGCCCCCGCGGCTGTGTTGGGTTTGTCAGGAACATGCCCAGCGCCCCGGAGGGTCCTTTGTGTGTGCCAGACAAGGAGAAGGTGGTAATTGCAAGGGGGTTTCTAACCCACTGAGCCTTTTAAAAGGATTTGATGCCCCCCTACACCTCTCTGCTCACCCAGATATGTGTCACACAGGCAGGGAGCGCGGGGCCGGGGGCTGGCGCAGCACTAGGTTAATGTGTTAGCTGTGCACGGCCAGGATCCAGGGGACAGGGAAGTGTGGATGACCAGAGACCAGGCAGGGTTCAGCGCTCAGGTCCTGCTCATTCCCCAGGGAAGCAGCAATTCTCAGTGGTGAGAGCCAGCGTGGGGCACCCGAGCAGTGGAGAAGTGTGGCCAAGGCCAGACAAGGAGCTCAGGGCTCCTGCCATTGTCAGCCTCTGTGGTTTTCCATATAAACTCCCTCCCAGGCAATAGGAGCAGAGCCCAGTTTTCCTTCCTCCCCAGATGCTCAGGAAGGCACCTGGAGGGAGATGGAAGTGGCTGGAGTGGCTACTGGAGATGCTGCTCTGGAGCTGTGCCACTGGATGTGGGTATCACAGCCCTTGGGGACAAGGCTGCCAGGCTGGGAAGGAGAGGTTTTGGGGTCTGCCCAACCAGGGATTGACCTTGGCTGTGGGTTTGACCCTCTCAGTACTGGAACCACACTGCCATGTCTCAAGCTGTGCACTGCACGTGTTTGTATAACCCCAGACTGGCTTGGGTTGGGAGGCACATTAAAGTTCACCCAGTTCCACCCCCTGCCAGGGGCAGGGACATCTTCCTCTATCCCAGGTTCCTCCAAACCCCATCCAACCTGGCCTTGGACACTTCCAGGGATCCAGGGGCAGCCACAGCTGCTCTGGGAACCCTGTGCCAGTGCCACTGAATCACTGTGTTATGACACAGAGGGTCCATGTGTAATCCCTGTTACTGCTCTGGGCTGCATTTTGAGCCAGAGGTCTGGTCCCTGCTGGCATCTTTGCTGCTCCCAAACACCACCCACCAGAGATGGAATCACAGAATCATAAAAACCTGGAATATTCTGAGTGAGAGAAAGCTAACTAGAATCAACCAGTCCAGCCCCTGTCCCTGCACAGTCCCCCCAACAATCCCACCCTGTGATCCCTGAGACTGCTGTCCAAACGCTCCTGGAGCTCTGGGACCATTCCCTGGGGAGCCTGGGCAGTGCCCAGCACCCTCGGGGGCAAGAACCTTTCCCTGAGCTCCATCCCAAGCCCCAGTGGCACAGCTCCAGCCCTTCCTGGGCTCCTGTCCCTGGCCCAGAGCAGAGCTCAGCCCCTGCCCCTCTGCCTCCCCTCGGGAGGAGCTGCAGCCCCCGAGGAGTCTCCCCTCAGTCTCCTCTGCTCCAGCTGAACAAACCGAGTGACAGGGATGGTGTAATTTGGAGCCATGAACATGAGTAGGGCAAGTGCCCAGCTGGCAGCCTGGGAGATCTCTGGGGTGCAGTAGGGTCAGAGCCAGACCTCGCGCCTTGGGGCTGTGGGAAGGAGGAGGGAGAAGGAGGGATGGGCACACGGAGAGAAAACATTTTAGGCGACCTGAGGAGGAGAAATGCGGTAAATTCCAGCAGCTCCAGCCCCTCGTCAGGCGAGAGCCCCGGGCAGTGCTTTGCCAGCCGTCCCCAGCGCCCTCCACCCTCCCTGGGCTCAGCGAGAGCCAGATGGAGGCACATCTTGGCTGCGCGGAGAACGAGGCAGTGAAGCGGGCTGGGGAGATTAACTCCACCGGGAAAACAAGCTCAGCAGCCGCCGCGGAGCTCAGGACCCCTGTGAGTGTGTGAGAGAGAGCACACGCGTGTTCTTCGAGCACACATGGACATACATGTACAAAGGGAACGAGGCACTTGGACGTGTTTGTGTATTTGTGAGTGTTTGACAGAGCTGGTGAGCCCGCGCCTCGCCTCGGAGGGGCAGCCAGGTATTGGCGATGTGGCATCATCCTTTAATTGCTCTGCTTTGATAACAGTGATAATTGGCTGGAAATCGATACTGTTTTGCTCCTGTTTCTCCCATCCTGTCTCACCCAGCCTCCCCTCCCTTCCCGGACGCTGTCGTGCTCTCTTTAGTGGGTGACATTTAAAGGCTCTGCCACAGCCATTAGATAACCCAGGCGGAGAAGATGCTGTGGAGAGGGCTGATGCCGGCAGGGATGGAGGCAGCTCCGCTCTCCTCTCCCACGGCTCAAGGACAGATGGAGACATTGTGTAGCAACCTGTCCTGGTGCTGTGGGAGTCACAGGAGTGGGGGGGCGGTGGATTTGGGGGTGAGGGGAGAGTGGAGTGGGGAAGGGACAAACCCAGGCTGTGTCGGCCAGGAACTCCCTCCGGCTTTGGCTCTGAAAATTGTGCCAGAGCACCACGGGAAAATGTGTATTAATATCGCACTGCCCGGCCTGTACTACTCTGCATGCCCCCTTCCTCCCCAGCACAGCGTCCCCAGGACCGTGTCCCCAGGTTTTACCACGCTGCCCTGGGACCTCAGAGCCCCCAGGGTCAGGGACCTCCCAGTTCCCTTGCAACTGCCCTGAGAGCAGCCCCTGTGGTCCACCTGCCCCGCCGGGCCTGCTGGGGCTTTGTCCCTCCAAAAGGTGCCCTGGTCCCCAAAGCTGAAGGGCCTGGGGAGCAGGACAACAGCACCAGAGGATGCACGGTGGAGCCCCAGGAGCCAGGGGCTTATTGGGCTGGAGCTGGCAGCCCCAAGGGCCCGGGTCTGCAATAGCCAAAGGACCCTCCTTAGCCAAGGGATCCTTGTCATCTGAGAGACTCTCACTAACAAAGTAGGGTCCAGAGACCCCCTCTGCAGGGCTGGCTGGAGTATGGGGTTGGCAGTGAGTGAGGGATGCCTGGGAGGCTGCAGGTGTGGGTGTGTAAGTGACCTGTGCCCTCACCTTCCATGGGCACATCTACACTCACCCCTTCCTGGTTACCCGTGCACACATCTTCCCTGTAACCCACACACCTTCCCAGGGTACCTGTGTATTCACCATCCTCATGTACATGTGTGTCTATCTCTACGAGAACCTGCACGACCCCCCTCTGTGGGTACCTGTGCACCCACAGTCCCTGGTTACCTGTATACCCACTATCCCTGTACACCCACCCTCTGTGGGTACCTGTGTCCTTACCATTCCTGGGTACCTCTGCTTTCACCCTTCCCAGGTACCTGTGTGCCCACCCTCTGTGGGTACCTGTGCACCCACAGTCCCTGGTTACCTGTATACCCACTATCCCTGTACACCCACCCTCTGTGGGTACCTGTGTCCTTACCATTCCTGGGTACCTCTGCTTTCACCCTTCCCAGGTACCTGTGTGCCCACCCTCTGTGGGTACCTGTGCACCCATCATCCCTGGGTACCTGTGCAGCTCCCATCCCTGTACTCCCACCATCCCTGGGTACCTGCACCCCTCGTCCCTGCACTTCCCCCATCCCTGGGTACCTACACTCCCCCCATCCCTGGGTACCTGCACTCTCTCCGTCCCTGGGTACCTGCACTCTCTCCGTCCCTGGGTACCTGCACTCCCCCCGTCCCTGGGTACCTGCACTCCCCCCGTCCCTGGGTACCTGCACTCCCCCCGTCCCTGGGTACCTGCACTCCCCCCGTCCCTGGGTACCTGCACTCCCTCCGTCCCTGGGCGCCCGCGCCCCCGTCCGTGGGTTCCTGGTGCCATCTGGTGGCCGCGCGGCCCCGGACCGGCCCGGAGGTCCCCGGGGTGGGTACCACGGGAAATGTCCCAACCTGTCCCCGCAGGGACCTTTGCGCTGCCTCAAAGGCTCCCGCAAGGGCACCCCGAGAGCGGAGTGCGGCCCAAGCCTCTCCTCAAACCAAAACCGGGTCGAACCCCGCGCCCCAGCCTGCCGGAGCTCAGGGCTCAGGCAAAGCTCTTTGCAGTCCCCCTGGGCGGGGAGGTGGTGGGGAGACTCCTAAGGAGAACCTGGCCTTGGCTTCCCGGGGTTTTGTTGCTCAGTGTTCCCCAGCCCCAGCTCAGCTGGGAGTGGGAGTTTTCTCCTGTGGGATCTGCCCACGGGAACCCCATGGCGATGGCAGTGGGGAGGAGTGGACCCCCAGCATGGGCTCAGAGGGGAGTCCTGGATGCAGGGCTGAGCACACCAGCTCAGAAGGGAATCAGCCCCATGGCTCAGCTGGGCCACCCGAGCAAAGCTTTGATTGAATAAACCCCCACATCATTCAGTGCTTGGTGAAGAGCAGCAGGAATAGTTTGTAGCTGGGAACCCCTTCCAGCTGGAGGCCCCTGGAGCATCTCATCCATCCACACTGTGGATGGTGTACGGCCCCAGACCCCAGTGCTGGGGGTCCCAGCCCCTCTCCATCCACTGGGGTAGACCTGGCTGCATCCCACCTCTATGGATGGGGTGTGAGCAGGGTGCTCTCCACCTTCTTCCCCTGCAGTTACAGCCATGTCTCCAGTTCTGTGCTCAACAGCTGAAGTCCCTGCAGTGTCCCAGCCTCTACAGCCATGCAGTATCTGGGTCCCAGGCCCTATAGTTTAAAGCACAAGGGTCTCACCGCCCTTCCTACAGCCTGGGTCTGATTGTGACCCAGCCACTGCAGTGGGGGCTCCCAGACCCCTCTCTCTAAGGAGGAGTCTGGCTGTGTCCCACCCCATATACTCACATGAGGGTCTCAGCCCCCTCAGCTAGAGATAGGGTGCATCTATAACCTCGTCCCTACGACCAAGGGGATCAGAGCTCCCTCCCCTATAATCAGGGCACACGTATACCCCAGTCTCTATAACCAGGGACTCACAGCCCTCGCCTCCATTGCTGAAGCACACCTATACCCCAGCCCCCTCCTCTATGCCCTAGTCCCTATGGCCGGGGGAGGGAGGTGTCACAGCCCTCTCCGCTATTCCCGAAACACCCCTACATTCTTGTTCTCACAGCCAGGGGTGTCACAGCCGCCTCCCCTATTGCTGGAGCACCCCCACACCCCAGCCCCCTCCCCTCCGCCCCC
>VXBI01005121.1:9160-20735 GCA_013397375.1 Toxostoma redivivum | reverse complement strand
CGGCCCCTTCTCTCTGCAGGGACGCTCGATCGACAGCAGCTCCCGAAGGATTGTCCGTGTGGTACCGGGACCCCCGAGGGATCCACCGCTGCTGGGGCTGTCCTGGCTGCGAGTGCCCGAGGAGAGGCCGGTTCGGGCCGGGAGAATCCCGGTGTGGCGATGGGAGCGCTGATCTGAGCTTTGCGAGGGACCCCCGGGTGCAGAGCCGAGACCCGCATCCCCCAGCTGAGGACGAGGAGAGATAAACCAGAGGTGATCCGGTTCCATCCCACGGGAGCGCTCCTGGCAGGGTAATGATTTCGTGTTCATCTTGTTTATTCCCTCGGTGAAGCAAGTTTTGTAGAAGCAGGAAGGGAAGCGGCAGAGCTGGCTGGGAGGTGGTGGGTACTTCGTGTATCCCACAAAGGCAGCACTGCCGTGGCTTTGTGCCCGAACTGGAGCCACCCGCACCCACTATGGTCCTGCACACTTCCTTTCTCCTTGTTCTGTGTCAGAGCTGGACTGGCTGCAGCCACGTTGTCCACACGCATTGGAATTGTGTGTGGTTTTTGTTTATGCCTCATGGTTCTCATTTGGAGCACTGCGGTGGGTTTGGCCCTGTAAATGCTACACCATGTGTGGCTGGAAGGGCCCAGTTCCTGGGGTTGGAGGTAACTGCATGTGATCCAGAGAGAAATTATTAAGATTAAATTTGAAATTAGGTTTCACTGTGTCAGCTGTTTTCCCTGGGAAGGTGTTCTGGAATCTCATCTTACTGCTGGAAAGAAAACCTTATCCTTATTTCCAGCCTAACCATGCTAACATTCCCCTTACCCACGTATGTCAGAACAGAGCGTCAGTAGCTTCTTTTTGCATTGCTTGCGTCATCTTCCTGAGCATTAAAAAACTAAACCAGGCTCAAAATGAAAACCAAAATGTGACTGACTGGGCCTGCACTGGGTGTTTGACGTGTGGGTGCTCACAGGGGCCATCAGTAGTGCTGTGGGGGCACATTTTGTACCGATGGAGAGAGGATTGTTTGGGTCTGATGTGTTTGTGTGTTCAGGGAGCCTCGTGGGGCAGAAGGGAGAGCTGGGAGCCAGTTCCTGTTGCCTTCCAGTCTGGCTCTGGGCAGCTCCTGGCTGCTGAGCTCTGGGTGGCTTAGGGCCCCAGGACATGGATTTTAGGAGCCCCAAGTGCTTGGGGGCCTGGGGTGGTGTTGTTGTGCACGTGCAGGAACCGGGCTCTCTTGGGATCCTTTGTGCTCCTTCCTGATCAGCTGCAGCACACAATGCCCAAGTGCTCTGGGCCTCACAGCTGTCCTGGGTTTATTTTTGATTCCTGGTTGTAGCTCGGTGCCTCAGAGGAGCAGGATGGCTCAGGAGACGAACCAGACACAGGTGCCTCTGCTGTGCACCACGGGCTGTGGGTTCTATGGCAGCCCCCGGACCAACGGGATGTGCTCCGTGTGCTACAAGGAGTTCCTGCAGAGGCAGCAGAGCAGTGACCGGATAAGCCCTCCAGGTACAGGATTTTTTTCCTGGAAATCTGTCTTAAATGGGTGTCTGGATACAAACTGTGTTCAGCAGCTGTGATAGAGCATGGTGCTGGTACCTGGTCACCAGCAGATTTACCCCCTCCTAGAAAAACCATCTTTCCCTTTCCATGGATACCCAAGGCTCTAAATCAAGGATCCAAGCCCTCAAGCACTTCTGTTCCCTGTCAGGAGGGGCACTTGTTTTCTTCCCAGTCTCACCAGTTTGTGAAACCCCATCCCAGCCAGCACCTTCCAGTAAACTGTAAAATTTCACATGTGCTAATGGTGATCCCAGCTTTCAGCTATTTCCTGCTCCCTGATTAGGTGCTGACTGCCAGGAATCATGACAAAGCCCCACAATGAAATTTTATTTGGCCTATTTGTATAATATTCTTATCTAAACAGTGTGATATCTAAAGCCATGACTTACAAACAAGGTTTGTTTCCTGCACTTGGGATGTGAGCAGGGGAAGGATGGTCTCTGCTACATGACCAGGGATTTCTTTTGCTGGGGGTTTTTTGCAGATGCCCCATGTACAGAGTGAGAAATGCCTCTGACAGTTCTTTCACAGTTTATTCCTGAGGGTAATCATGGAGTCACCCACACAAAAAATGCTCAGGAGCATGACTTTTCCTGACAAAGGGTTTGCCTAAGACCCCAGCTTAGATTGTCAGTTAACACAAACCCACAGGTGTCTGTTGAAGTATTTCCTTTCAGCAGATGAGGATCTGGTTCTTACACCTTGGAGAACTTACAAAGTGCCATTGGGTTCAAGATCCAGACAGCCCTGCTGTTTCACAGAGTCCCATACATAAATTTGGACAGGAGAGTATAGGAATAGGGATATGGGAGCCCTCCCAGCTCCAGTAGGGAACAGGAATGTGAAGCCTGCTGGAAAGAGCTTGTTCTGCTTTCTCCTTGGCTATCAAGCACCTGAGGAACTTGCTGATGATACTTCTCAGAGACTTGACCAAGCCTGCTGTTGTCTTGTAGCACCCAGTGGTCCCAGCAGCAGCCCCATGGCTCCCGAGGCGATCGCAGGACAGCATGCGGAGGGAGACTCCACACCTGAGGATGCAAAAGCCAGGTAGGAGCAGAGCCTGGAGGGGATCCTAAGCTCTGCTAAAATCCAGCTCTGGTACACAGGTACCCACAGAGCAGGGAGTGACATCCTTTACATGGCCAGTCTGTAAATGGGCTGGGTCAAACTCTGCATTTTGACTCTGGTTTATTTGGAAGATTGAGATGTCCTTGCTGCTGCTGATGTCTGATGTGTAGAGTGGGGTACCAGAGGGTTGGTAGTAAATTAAGTGTTATCTTGGTTCTCCTGGAGCCAGTGCACCTTGTCTGTCCCTGGCTCTGTTCAACTGTTCCATTTCTGCTCAGTCCCAAGCAGTGGGATTTTTGGGGTTTTCCTGTGCAGGGCCAAGAGTTGGACTTGGAAGGATCACGAGGATCATCAGCTCAGAATGTCCCGTGATTCTAAGTGAAAGCAACTGCTGATGACCCAGTCTAGAAGCTGTGACAGCAGAATAGAGACCTTGGGCCTGTTTGTTGAGAAGGAGGACAGGGCTGCACTGAGCTCTACCATCACATTACAGCCCTGACTCATAACTGTGATTCCCTGCCCCTGGACTTGTTTGTATGGGTTCTTGCTTTGCTTTGAGATATAATTGGGTGGAAAAGGAAACTGAGATCATCACAGATTCATTTCATTTATGTCTATAAAGAACTTTGATCCCAGATCTCGAGGGGAATTGACCTGCTGTGCTCCTGACCTACTTTTGAATATAAGGAAATAAACTTTATGGGCTGAAGGTCTCTCCCACATAACTGTCCATCAAATGAAGGTAGTTATGTTTTCTCTTTTTGTTTGTCTGCTGCACATGCTCCCAGCGCTCAGACTCCTGTGACCCATCAGATGACAGCCATGAGCATATCCAGAGAGGAAACTAGCAATGAGACAGAGGAATTCAGCAAGACAGATGAAGCCTCATCAGCTTCTTCCTCATCAGGTAGGGTGGTTGGTTTGTCCTTTGCACAGGTCTGAGTGACACTGAGCTCAGGAGTCCATTGGAGCAGCAGGGACAGCTGCTGACCCTGGGGTGTGTCCCCTCCCGGCAGTAAAGGCACACCTGAGAGCAGAGGAGGAAACTCTTGTTTTGGTGACAGGGAGGAGAGCAAATACTGTGCTTGAGGGCAGGCCAATAGAGATTGCTCTGTGGGCTGAGGGCTGAGTGGCTGCCAACCCTCGAGTGGCTGGCAGGAGGATAATCTTCCATGACGCCTCTCGCAGCGAATGGCAGCGAGCCCGGAGCATCCCACAGCCTGCCGCGGCTCTGCTGGCGGCACTCCCCTGCCAGCTCCCGAAGGGGAGGAAGGGAGACGCATCCGTCGAGGCTTGGAGACAGGAGACTCGTTTGTGACAGTGCCTGGGGGTAGTGGAGGCCTGCTGTTGTCACCCCGTGTGATGGGGGCACCTGTCCCTCGGGGGGTATTACACAGTGATTGATGTGATTGAGGAGCAGCAGAGTCATTGCCCAGTGTGGCACATCCTCCAGCTGATGCCATAAGCAGGTGATCTGCATGCAGACACCCTCCTTTGCTCAGCTGACGGCTTGCTTGCATCGAAAGCTAAAAAAATCCAGGAGCTATTGGTTGCTAAAAAGCCAGGCTCTAGTCACCACACATGGGCATTTTGGGTTTGGTAATCCCTTGCCTGCAAGCCCAGGAGACAATTTACAACAGGCAGATGAGAGGCTGTTCAAAAGAGGCTTGGGAGAGCCTGTCCCTTTCATCTGCCTGTGTAGTTTTTAGGAGGCTGTTTAGAGTCAGCTCCACAAAGCTGTCTCTGTTTTGTCTCCTCAGAGCAGCCTGCACTGCAGGTGCTCCAACAAGCAGTTGGAGCTCCTCCCTCCTGTTGACTTCTCTAACCTGCTTAGGTACTGGAGGAAATCCTGCTAAGCATCAGTGACCTTTAACAATCTGGCTTTGAGAGCTCAGTTTTCCCTTTGGTAGATTAGAGGCAGTGATGGATATCTGTGTAAAACATTCTAAGACCTACATATGGGGAACACTTACATAAGAGTCAGCAAAAATAATTAGTAGTACTTACAAGGGGTTAACTTTTTTCCTCCCTGCGAAGATTAACTGTGGGCTCAGCTGACAGCTGTGTTGCTGTACAGCAGCTGAGCTGTAGTGACTATCCAGTCACTGTCCAGTGGCCACTCCAGCTTTGGATTTAAGGCATTTGAAACAGAGAGAAAGCTGTGAGGTGGAGATCTCTGAGGAACAAGGCAAATCTCACAGTTTGGGGTATGTCAGCCAGGGCAGTGTGCACACAAAGAGTCACTAGAGCCTCAAGCAGCTTCTGTAATAAAATGAACATTTGGTTTATCAAGAAGGGCAGTAAAACTCTTGCCTCTGTGTCAGGTACCCTGCTTGAGATATCCCCGAACACGGCTGAGGGCAAGACGGCTTCAGAAAAACCGAAACCGAAGAAGAATCGCTGCTTCACCTGCCGGAAGAAGATTGGGCTGACTGGTGAGTGCCTGGCTCTGGGGAGACTTCCCTGTGCCCTAAGCAGTCCAGAGTGAGAGCCCTGTGAGCACAGTACTGTGGTGCTGCTGGGTTTGGAGGATCAGAGGCTGGAGGTTCCCTCAAATCCATCCTGGAGCCATGGTACTGCAGGAGAGGAGGGAGGAGAGCTCCAACCTGCAACAGCACTGGCTGAGGCAGCAGCTTGGGGAACATCCCACTCACTGCCAGGATCCTGGCAGCCCTTGGGAGCAAGATTGGATGCAGCAGCACCTCTTGGTTGTTTCTGCTTCTTGGCAGAAGCTGCTGTAGAGGAAGGCAGAGCTCGCTGTGGATCAGAATCCGCTCCTGGTCAGGTCTGTGGTAAAGCTTTCGTAACAGTGACATGAACTGAGCCAGACCCAAATGGAAAATCCCTCTGCAAGACTCATCCCATTTGTTAATGCTGCCTGATTTCCACTGTTAGCTTCCTGAGAGCAGGATGGCTCTCAGCATGCAGCCTGTAAAGCTGGAGAGAGAAGTGCTGGGATGGTGTCAGGGCACTGCTATCAATGGGAAAATGGCTCCTGGAAAGTAAAGCAATTAAGTTGGCTGTGTTTGTTAATAAAAACATCATTCCCCTAAATTATCTCTGGCATTTAGTGCTTCCCTGGAAAATAGTTAACTCTGGAACTGTGCAGGTTATGCTGTTCTGGCAGAACACTTGCTTCTGTAGCCTGCTTGGTGCATCCAGCAGCCAGGGACTGGCTGTTTTCATGGATATAAGAGACTATGGCAAAGTCTAGACTGGGAAATTTGAACCTGAGCTTGCCTGGAAATCCATGGGCACTGTCCTAGAATAGGGGTGAGTTTATAAGGCTGGGGCTGGGCTGGGTACTCTGTGCCCAGCCCTCAGTTTGCAGAGAGAATTGTTTTCCTGGATGAGTGTTTCCTTAAGAGCTTTAAACAATGAGAAGTTCTCTTCTGTAGGTTTCAACTTACAGAGAACTCCTGTGAATTCAGGGTATTTAGAATAAAATGAGTTTTCTCAGCCAGGAGTAAACTGGCACCTTGGAGCAAGTGTTTGTGGGCTCTACAGCCTGTAGTTGGAAAAATGTGAAGGGACAGAGCATGATTCCCTGGCAGTGAGATTCCCTGCAGTACATCCCCTGCTTGCCTCCCTGCCTTGCTTTCCCAGTGTGCTGTGTTAATGGTAGCACTCTGAGCATTGCCCCTGAGTGAAGTGACTACACTGGGAATTTTGCAGCCTAAGTAGCTCAAACATGATCGTTACGTGGTGACAGCTCTGCTGCTTGCTGCTGGTCAGTCCAGCTGCTGCTGTGCGACCCTGGGGAGCTGGACTGGCTCAGAGGGCTCAGCTCCAGCTCGCGGGCTGCCTGAGGAGCCTGGTCTGGATAAGCCTGGCACGTCCCTTGTCCCCAGGGAACATGGACAGCAGCTGCTCTGTGAGTGTTTCCCACCATGTGACAGCTGGGGCTGCCCAAAGCATGCAGAGCTCCTGAGCCAGAGGAAAGCAAAGAGCCACCCACGGTCTTCCCCAAATGAAGAGCCCCTTTGGCCTGTGGGGGACAGCCAGCCCCCCTCCCTTGCCCCTCTCTCTGCCTTGGTGGCATTTCCTGGCATGGCAGGAAGGAGCCAGGCCTTGCTGCCTTCCTGCCCGGCTGGATGGGGTCTGATGTTTTGTCCCTGCTCTTCCTCTCCCGCAGGCTTTGACTGCCGCTGTGGGAACCTGTTCTGTGCCATTCACCGGTACTCTGACATGCACGCCTGCCCCTACGACTACAAGGCAGAAGCTGCTGAGAAGATCCGCAAGGAAAACCCCATCGTTATCGCCGAGAAGATCCAGAAGTTGTGAAGGGGTCTGAGCAGATCGAACTGCAGCCAGGCTGCCTGGTGCTCCTCCCCTTCCTCCCAGCCTTCCTCCTTCTCCTCCTCCCAGCCCCTGCGGCAGTGCGAGGGTGACTTCAGCAGCGCACACGAACCCGGCACCTGGACGTGGGGACTCCTCGCACCTCTGGCAGTCAGTTGGTGTTGCTCCTCTCCCCTCCTGCCTGTCCAACAGCCACAGCTCAGCTGATGTGTTCTCAACCAGCTTCCCAAAGGAAAGGGACTGTCCTGCCCCGCTGCTCCAGCACTAAGACCTTCGGACTCGCCTCTTTCCGGGTGGTTTGCATGGCGTGAGTGGCTGGGCTCTGCCGGGCAGCCTTTCCCTTCCTGGCGGCTCTGAGTCCTGCAAACCACCCAGGACTTGTGGCCACAGTCCCTGAGCAGCTGGACTCTGTTCCCTCTGCCTGTAATCCCGGGAGCTGGGGGATCCTGGCAGCCAGGCTGCCGTCTGCTCCCTGGGAGGTGTTTGCTCTCAGATGCAGAAAAGTTGATTCTGTAGTTCCAACACCCCAGACCCCTCTCCCCACCCTCTGTTGACGCTGTTGGAGAAGCACCAAGGAGGTTGAGCAGTGATGCTGGCACAGGGAAGTTATTTTGTGGCTTGAAGTGATGTGGGCTGGGCAGGACCTTCCAGGAGGTTCTGCTTGCTGCCCCTCTCTCTGCAGGGAGGGAGCCAGGGACACCCCTGCTCCAGCCTCCTGCTTCAGCACCCCTGGATAATCCCGGCTGCTTTCCCAGCAAGGTGTGTCCCTCAGCGCTGCCTGTGCCTGCTCTCCTCTCTCCCGTCTTTCCTCTCCCCTTTCTCCTCTCCTTTCTCTCCTCTCTCCCTGCCTTCTGCCTTACACGAGTCACTCTCATCAGGGTTGTGCACAAAGCTCAGGTCCCTACACCTCTGCTTCTGGACCTGTCCCTGCATCCAGGTGACAGTGGGGTCCCCTCCTCCTGTGTGGGCCATGCTGGTATTGGGGAGAGCTTGGGGAGCCCACCCAGCTGCCCTCCTCTGCCTCCTCCCTGTGGGATGAGAGGCAGGGCCAGGTCCCCAGGAGATGCTCTGCAAGCAGACAGAGGGAACTGGGACACAAGGAAAGTCACAATGAGAGTCCCAGGGTGCCCAGAAGTCCTGGCAGAGCCTCAGAAACACCCATGGAGAGACCCGGGGAGCAGGGAGAGGTGCTTGGAGGGCTCTGGGCTCACTGAGAGACTCAGAATTCCCTGAGGTGCTGGAAGGCCCAGGGAGGGCTCCGGGGTAGAAGGGAAGGCAGGAGAACTTTGGGGTACAGTGAACATGCTCAGAGGCCTCAAGCACCCCAAAAGGCTCTGGGGGTGCACACACTCACACACACAGGAAGGGAGGTGTAGGAAAAGCCAAATGCCATCTCAGTACCACTCCAGAAGGAGCACTCAGAGGGCTCTGTTGGGAGGACCTGGGCTCAGGGATGCAGCACAAGGCAGGCAGAGGCTCCTGGGGCACAGCCACAGCCACTCCCATGCCCGGGGGATTCCTGGGAGCACCTGGAGCCGGGCTGTGGCCACGGGGCTCTGGCTCTCACAAACAGAGAAACCCGGATGTGTCCTGGGGGACAAGCAGCAGCCTCTGTCCCACTGCTGGCCATCCCACCCTTTGGAAGTGTTTCCCTTGGTGTTGGAGAGCAGAGCTGCAGGGCTCAGCTGGGCAAATCACAGCAGCTCCTTCCTTCCAAAGGCTGTTTTCCTGCCCTGCTTGTGGCAGTTCTGCCCAGGTGCTGGTGGGGATATCCTTCTGAGTGTTTGGTTTTTCCAGTCTGCTCCAGCCACAGCAGTGTGTGCTCTGTGCCAGCTGCCATCCTGTAGTGGTACTGGTAGCATCTGAACGTCCCAAACTGATGCAAATCCCCACTCCACCACAGAGAGGAGCGAGGCTGCCTCCTGCCAGCCTTTTCCTCAGGTTTTTCCTTCTGGATAACATTGACATTATGTCTGGAGCACACAAGCGGCTGCACGTGTTACCCCTGGATACACCTGGGCCATCAGTGTGGAGCTGGTGCGTGGCCAGGCTGGGTTTGCCACTGAGCTTTTGGCTGAGGATGATCCCTCACTCTCAGGGGAAGCAGGAATTGCAGCCACCAGCCCCAAGGAAGTGCAGCAGCTCCCATGGATCCGTTGGGAAAGCCCACAGCCACCTGCTTCTCCAGCACTGCCCTTTTCCCTGTTCCTTCCTCCCTGTCCATGAGTGTAAATACAACACAGTCTAGTTTGCTTGGATGCTGTGGGTGCTCTGTTTTGGGCAGGGGTGTCTGGGGGGGCACCACTGCGCTCTTTTGGGGTGGCTGTGGGACTCTGTGCCTCAGTTTCCCTGTGGATGATCATTCACAGTACCTGGTGCTGGCCGGGGATCAAAGCAGCCTGGACCTGCACCCTTCTGATCTCAAGTCCACCAGGGGTTGGACTGGATGATCTCCAGAGCTCACTTCAACCCTGACAAATCTGGGATTTTGCCTTCTGGCTGAGTAAGAAGCTCTGGCTGGGGTTTTAGGGGCTCTGAGGTTCTCCTGGGTTCCCTCTCGTCTGCTGTCACCTCCGTGGGGCTGGAGCATGAAAGGGAGTTTGGGACAGGCCCCCAAAGCTTCCCCCCTCCCCATATCCATGTGGGGGCATTCTGGCAGTGTTTGGCACCAGGACTGATTTCAGCAAGGCCTTGGACTTGTGACATCTTCATGGGTAGACAAGGAAATGTGGGATAAATGGACTGGGGGGGAGGGCCTGGCTGAATGCAGAGCTCAGAGTGGCCTGGTAAGCACAGCAGAGTCCCAGCTGTGGTCAGCACTGTCCCCAAGGATCGTCCAGCCTTGTTCAGTTTGTGTAGCAACGACCTGTTGGAGGGATAGAATGGATCCTGATCAGGTTTCACGATGATTCAGGCGGGGGGCAGTGACTGATTCCCCTGAAGGCTGAGCTGCCATTCAGAGGGACCTTGAGGGGCTGGGTGAGAGCTGGGTGTACAGAAACCTGAGGAGGTTCAGCAAGGGCAAGGGAAGGGTCCTGCACCTGGGGAGGAGCAACCCCAAATACCAGCACAGGCTGGGAGTGACCCTGCAGAGCAGCTCCGCAGAGAAGGGCTGGGGGGTCCTGGTGGATGACAAACTGTCCCTGAGCCAGCAGAGTGTCCTGGGGCCGGGGGGACAATGGGACCCTGGGGGACATCTGGGAAGAGTGTGGCCAGCAGGGCAGGGAGTGATCCTGCCCCTTACTCAGCCACAGTGAGGCACAGCTGGGTGCTGTGTCCAGTTCTGGGACAGGGAGGACAAGGAGCAACTGGAGGGAGTCCAGCAGAGGCCCCAAAGATGATTTGGGGTCTGGAGCATCTGTGATGAGGAGAGACCACAGGAGCTGGGCTTGGTTAATCCAGAGAAGACTGAGAGTATTAGATGTTTGATTTTTTTAAAAAAAGACTATAAGACAGTATAAAGCCATAAAAGCTCAGAAGTTATATTTGACAATATGGAGAATAGACAGATGTACATGGCAGCCCTGCTTGATACAAACAAAGCCCAGCCCCAGAGCCGTGACAGGCAGGCCAGTCACTTAGTCCAGGTGACTTTGGGAATGTTGCAGTGCTCAGTCAGAGCATCCAAGTGCCTGCTGATCTCCTCCACTCACTGCTTGTGGGTTTTCAACACTTTCTTCAGGACCCACTCCATTTGTCGCTTCTCCTGCATCTTCTCGAAGCCCACCTGCGCCGGGGTGCGTTTGTCCAGCCCACGCTTCTCCTCCTCCTGCTTCTTGCTGCTCATGATCTGATCCAAGATCTGGGCCTTGTCTTTCGCCACCTTTTTTTTACCCTTGCCGGCCCCCAGGGCGTCCCTGCTGCCCTTCAGCCGCAGGGGCCCGCGCTCCGTGACTTTTCTCAAACTTTATACAGTCCCATAGAAATCCATCGGTTTCGTGTTCATTGGTTCCGAGTTGCGCAGTTCTTAGTATTTGGTTTCTTACTGGATACGGATTTCCTCGCTTCTGATGTTAATTAGGTCTTCACTCCTGCATTTCCTTATCAGCCTTTTCCAGGTGTCTCCAGCCGTCCCGGAGGGCAGGTCTGGAGTAGATGTTCACTGATGTTTGCTGATGGTTCGCCAATGGCCCTTGATGGCCCTTATCTCTCGTGTATCTCTTGTGCTGCTCTCAGCCTGCTGAGATGCTGAACTTATCAGGCCTCACCTAGTAGAACAATGCTTTGGGGAGAAACTTCAGTTCCCTTCCCGCGGGGCAAAGGCGAACAGACGTGACTGAAGTTAGAAAATAAAAATTTTAAACTTGGTGTATTTTCCAACGAGAGGGGATGTCACCAATGCACATAAATATCTCCAACGTGAGTGCCAGACTTCTTTCAGTGGTGCAATGGCCATAAACTGAACCACAAGACGTCCCAGCCCAACATGAGGAAGGAACATTTTTTATACTGAGGATGGCAGAGCACAGCACAGCTACCCAGGGAGGCGGGGAGTCTGCCTCTCAGGGGACATCTCTAGCCCAGATGACCCTGCCAAGGTCGGACTGGATGATCTCCAGAGGTCGCTTCCAGCCCCATTTGGGATCCAGGGACTGAGGAGGGAAAGGCCGCGTCGCGTCCCCGCCATGAGGCGGCCGCGCTGTTCCCATGG